>JABUQX010082650.1:0-13305 GCA_015478945.1 Trachelipus rathkii | reverse complement strand
GTTGTGGTTTTTTTTGTGTTTGTTGTTGGTTTTGCTTTGTTGTTTTCTTGTTTTTGTAAACTTTGACGTTTTTTGATATGATGTGGTTTTGTATGTTTTTTTTTTTGGTTTTTTATTTGGTTTTAGTTTTGGTTTGGTTGTGTGTTTTTGTTTTTGGTTTTGATTGGTGTGTGGTTTTTGGTTTTTTTGTTTTGTGTTTGTTTTTTTTGTGTTGTTTGTTTGGTGTATGGTGTTTGTTTGTGTTTTTCTTTGTTGTGGTTTGTTTCGTATTGGATTTTTGATTTTGTGGTTGTGCTTTTTTTTTTGTTAGTTGTGATTTTTTTGTTTTGGTGGTGTTTGAATTTTTGTTTCTGTTTTGTAAGTCGTGGATGGGAGTAGATGGTTAGTTCTTTTTTGAGTTGTTATTGTGTTGTTCTTCCTGTTTTTTTGTGGTGGATGTGGTGTTTGGTTTTTTTTTTTTGTGTTGTTTTTGTGTTTGATGTGTATGATTTTTTTTTTTGTTGTGGTTAAGTTGTTGTTGTTTTATTGGAACGATTTGTTTTTTATGTTTTGTGTTGTTTGTTATGTGAGTTATATGTTATAGTTTGTTCGTTATGTTTAATTGTTTTTTGGGTATTATGTCTATGTTTTTTTGTTTATTCATGACTCTTTTTGATTGTTTTGGTTATATTCAAATAGCAGTGTTAGTTGACATCTTTTGTTGATATGTAGTTGTTTGCTTTAATTCTATATGTTTCAATGTATGTGTTTAGTTATTACTATATATTGGCTACTATTTGTGTTAACGTTGATTGTTATTGTTGATGATTGATTGACGTTTGTTGCTGTTTGCTGATATGTCGTTAGTAAAAGTGTGTGTGTGGGTTTAGTCATATTCGATATTTGTAACAGAAGGGTTTTCTCTTATGGTTGGGTTTTTGATCAGATATCTGTTTTACCTTTGATAAGTAGGTAATTTTGTGAATGTTAGCAGGATATACTGGTAGCCTTGTGTATTATTCATACACAGTATGTGGTAGTTGTTCTTCTGTTTTGTTGATAAAGTGATACTCAATTCTATTTCATCTTAGCTTTTTGCGTTATTATGAGTTGATTCTATGATGGCTAATTTCGAGATACAATAGTTCTTAACGAGTGTTAACAACCATGCTGTTTTGGATTAAGCGTCTTGATGTGGTTCTTACACATGGTTCATTTCTTGTCTTCTAGTGTGAACTTTTACTAATTTGTTGAACGATGTTGAAAGCTAACCGCCCCAATAATCTTTAGTTTTCAACATGTGGCAACGAGTACCATTAGTAAAGTTTCAGTACACCTGCTTTTAAGTATCTTGATGTAAGGCAGTGAGAGAGGTATTTTCGTCGTGCGATGATTGGAATCAATGTTAGCTGATATCACCAGTAAAGTGAGTATTTGTAGCTATGATCCTTGATCGATGACGATGATGTAGATGCCGTGTATAGTGATATAAAAGTACTCTATAGTCTAGTAGAGATAAATCCTTATAGCATCAATGACTCCTGAGTTAAGGCAGTATCTCTATGCATATTACGCTCAAGAAATCAGTATTCAGAGTTTCTCGAAAAATGCTAGATTGAATTATGTGGACAATGTCATTGCTGTGTAATTATTCCAGTTGCTGCTGCTTTCAATTTCGACTTGGAATAAATGATAGGTTCTTTTTCATTTAGACTCATAATTAACCTATTAATGCATATGGTATGCACCTGCTCTGCAATGACATTTTTTAATTGTTTTTCTCTTACAGAGTGTATAGCCGTGTTTATGTCTGTTTTTGAAGAGGGAAGCACAGTTTCCCATTTTATTGCTTGTGATGTCATTCTCGAAGGACTAGCCTGGAATAAAATAGTTCATTCAAATGCTGTATTGAGGTTTTGTATATTCAACCACATTTCTCTGCGAAAAGGTAATCACTTTTGGTAGGAATGTGCATTATATCGATTTTCGACCTATATTAAGATCTAATGATATGATAATATTGGTATATTTTTATCATTTATATTCTCTCACCATTAGCTCACATTAAATCATCGTTTTTTTTCTCATGTGAGCTAATTTATTATACCAAGTAAATGTTTCGGTGTAGACAAGTTTATTTTTAAATATCGAAAATTTATTATTATTAAATATATATAAAAAAAAATATAAAATGATGCTTTTATCGTATATATATATTGTATTTGTTAAAAAAAAAAAAAAAAAGCTCGTGATAATTTATAACGAGTGGATCTTAACGAGAATTGTGTCTTATAGAGTGGTTGTATCGTAAGAGCTCTTGATGTATGTAATACTCCCTGTTCAGTAGCTCAGTGATTTATATTGAGTGAACTCTAGCTCTTCTAGATTCTGTATGGTGTACTGAGTGCTGTGTCGAATATCATCCTTCTGGTATTGATTGCACCGGTTTGCGTCCCACTCTTCCTAGTTTTTGAGGTTTAAATGAAATCGGTTTATAATGAGAGTGTGTCGAGTGAGCGTGTCTTATGCAAACATGCGCCTAGTAATGAGTCTCTTAAGATCTATTTTTCCATTGATGTTCATCTGTTGAATAAGTTTTCTGTAAGATGGGTCTTCTGGCGGTGTTTTGAATTAGATCCACAATAAAGATGATTTAAGCCTAAATAATTTATTCCAGGTGTTTATAATTGAATTAATATGTGATTGTAAGGTTTTGTTTAAATTGATTACCGTCTATAAAATAGTTACTTATATAATAGCCTTTTGTATGTAAATTGTATTACATTTGAGATTATGTTATAGGTAGTATGATGCTTTTGAAAGAATGTGTTGAAAATCAGGTATGTTTGTTTTTGATGCTAGGTACGTCGTTTTGTTATGCTTTGGCTAGGTACTTTATTCTCTGTTAATCAATATGGGTTATGGTAGCTTTGTTAATGTTGTTGTGTTATTTCTTATATGTAAGGGTGTTTATGATTTTTTTTAGGCTAACTGTTCACCTCATTTAGGGTTTGTGAATGTGCCTTATTTCTTACACTTTTATGGTATGCGTATGTTTAGCATTATACTGGTTTAGTAGATAATTAATTGAAAAACAATGTTACGGTTAGGCATATATTCGTGATTCGTATACTAAAGAACTGGTATTCTTCACGGTTATTATTTGAATGCCCTGTTGCTGTTGGTCTTGTTGTTGTTTTGTTGTTGTTGTGTTGTGTTGTTGTGCTGTTGTTGTGAAACAGCCACAGACAAATTTGTAATGCCATTTTAACTGATGTTGATTCATTCGTATGTCTTATTCTTGTGTTTTCACTTTTCTTTCTCTGAGTGGCTTGAAAGAGAGAGATTCTCTATTACCGTATAAGTGATGTTTTGTTATACTATACGCAATCAGCTCTAATATTAGTTATAGACCATTTTTTCGTGGTTGTTGGTTGATTATGTTATGTACTCTCGCTTCTCCTTCTTCGTGGATCTCTCTTGACTGAGGATGTATATGTACCCAGAGATGTTTCATTTACATTTTTTTCGCTAAAACTGAATGTTTGGTCGGAGAGCAAATTAAGTTCCTGTGTCAATTGTAGGCTTGCAAGTATATGATACCTGTTTTAATCATTAATCGTGAAAATTCCTTCAAGAGTACGACAGCCCTCGTTAAGCTGTGGATTAAAGTGTTGTTCTACTAGTATATGTGTCAATGGGTACTGATTGACATTGTGCTCTTGATTAGATCAATGAAGGATTTATCTGGTACGTACGTTAGGTAGACAACACTTTAGTGAGGACGCAACTGTGCGTTTATAATGATATCGAATAAAGATGTTTGACTTCATGCCACTAATATTGAATATGTTAAAATGAATTATGATTATTGCGCACACTTATCGTGTACAGTCCCAAGTGAGTTGTAGTCACTTTTCATTTAGTGTTCGGTATCGTGTATAATAGTTGTCGTGTCTACTTTTCAGATCCGGATCTGTGCAAAAATGTAGTGCTTACTTAGTAACAGCGTGTTGTCTTGTTTTAGACAGCGTTATATATATACTTATAAGTTCTCATCTTTAAAAGTTGTTATTCGGAGAGCTGTTAACTTTAAAATAGCTCCATGTGTTAAATGGTCTAGCTCATTATTTACAACTGGAATCATGTAGGATTCTCCTTATTATGAATGCCTTGTTGATTATTAGATAGAAAGACACTTGATAGTATATCGTATCAATTCAGTGATTACGTGGATATTGCTTCCATAATTAGTCTGCGTGGTGCGCAGTGACGAGTGTGTTAATTATTGTTCTTACGTCTTTGAACCTGAAATATGCCAGAAAAGATTGGGTTAGTTGCTCCTGAGCCAAGATTCTATATTTTCCACGTTTTTATCATTCCTTTTCGCGTGAGGTGTGTGACCATAACATCTCGCTTTTTACTGTGTGTTGAGATCTCTTGCGAGCTGTAAAGCGATAGTAGAAACATTAGTCTTATCAAAGTTATCTTATTTACGATAAGAATACGCTATTTCTCATCCTGTTTAGATCATGGCGTTTACTTAGCATTATTTTTCATTATATTTTAAAAAGATTCATATATATCGGATTTATGAATGTCTTACTGTTAATTATTTTAATGTTTCTTTTTAATTGAATATTTATATGTAGATTACATCTTTGTAAAGCGATAGTTTTAATGCCCCCCTTATGTTAACGCTTTTTATTGTGATTAAGTATGTTGTGTTCTGGTATCTGTGTTGATTTTATTCGTGTCGCGTTGTGTTGTTATGTTATGTATTTCATAGTTTAGTCTGTATACAGAGATAGAAAACTTTAACTTTTTTTGTCACCCAATAAGTGGCTAATTTGAGTTGAACTGCTTTAGTGTTTTATAGTGGGTAGTCTTTGTTAAAGGTGTTAGCGTTGTATATCCTTGTTGGTCTCTTGAAGATGTGTCTGTTTCCTTTTTTTGACATATATCATTACTATAGTTCTATTTGATGCGTATATGTGTGGTAATGATCACTTTATTAATTGTAAGTACTTTGTATATCGTGTAGTAGTCTAATATCTACTGTAGGTCTTGATTGATTATATCCACACACGATTGAATTTTTGTTTTATGTATAGATTTATTTTCTATACTTATATCACCATTTAATATTGTAGAAATATACTTTTGTCATGTGTAGAGACACGCGTTGACAAAGTTTTATGTAATATGCTACTTGCTTTTGGTATTATCCTCTTTTGGTGTTTAAGTGCTCTCGAAACTACATTGTTTGGTTTAACTTGTTTAGAATATTAACACTGTTGTTTGAATTCCATAGTTCGTCTAAGATCGGCTAATTTCTCGTCTAGGCGATTGAGTGTGATTCAGTTGATATAGTGTCTTCAGTTTTGATCACTAAGTTGAAGCTTTAATTTACTGTGAAAACTTGAACTGTACGTTAACCTAGGTCATGTTTTGATCGTGTTATTATATGTGTGTTATGATAGGTTTGTGTCTATAAGAGAATGCTTGTATTTTATTATGTAGTTTATGCCAATGAAATGAGGAGTTTGAATCATACAGGTTGTATACTGTCTAAAATCGTTTGACCATTAATTTACAAGTTAGAGCAATACTCATCACATATGTTTGCTATTTTACTTTATTATTGTCAGAGTAAGGAAGAGATTGTACCTGTGTTATGGATTAGCGGCGGTGTATGATGTTAAATTGAGCTTTATCTGCTTTCGAGTATGTTAGAAACCTATGAAATTAATTATTATATGATAATAATATTATCACCTTTTAAGTATTCAATAGCTATCGTAGTATGATTCACAATCCGACAGCGAGTTGTGTTGGACAGCGTAAGGATTAGATGGAGCATAGATGTGTTTGAATTTCACTGATGTTCTTTACTGCTATTGTAGGTGTATGCTATAAAAATATTGTAAATTGGTAAAGTTGAATTAATACATGAGATACAATTCCGTAGATCTGTTATTTATTTTATATTTATTATTTATCTATTTAATGTGTATTTTATATTTGACTTAACTTCGCTTCCTTGTATGTTCAGAAAACCGATGATATTTTTCAAAATCATCAGGTATCCTATAAAGGCATTTAGTATAAAGTCCACGTACGAGTTACACGAATATTGTGTGATTATTTTGTTATTATTACGAAATATGTGTTATACGAATGTTTTTTAACTAAGCACCGCTAGTGGCCTTCCTACACCTAGGTTGGCCGAGTCCAACTCTTACATCAGGTGTGTCCATCAATACCTTTGTATACTAAAATCTATTCTAAGAATATCGTGATACGCTGAATTCTTCTAAAACGTTCTACACACTTAATGTTCAGTCCTTGTATACGATATCTAATTGTGTGAACTTTTGATATAGTTGTGGAGTTGTTGGGTCCCCCTTCCTTTGGGTGGTGAATCCACTGGCACGCTCTAATCTTTCGCTGCCAGTGATTTTCTAATATTATACACTGAGTGCTACCTACCTCCACATATCTGAAATATAGTTGAATTACTCAACTCACCAGATGATTTTTATCACTGGAGTCATATTTACTAGCTAAATACTTATATTAGAATCGTATGTGGGTATATTTTCAGTGAGCCAAATGAGTGGACGCACGGTGTGCGCTGTGGTCGGCTCGCGCGGTGTGCTGGAATTGCGGCAGTGCTTGCTGCTGGAATTCCGCTTATGAAGTCGGCAGGACGAGCCACAAGAAGGGTTTAAAAATAACAACTCATAAGTCGAATCCCTTCGCTACGGGTGGTATCACTTCTTCGATGCGTTATGAGTTCAGTCGTATAATGATAATAATGGGTATGTTGTTTGTGTTGTTCTTTTTTGTTGGTGTGCGCTAGCGCTCTCCTACTTCGTCGGCGTCTGTATCGTAATCTCTCGGGCTTCGCCGAGGTTTAGTTACTCGTATCTCACCTCTATCTTTTAGTGTGTTGTGTGAAGCTCTGCGTATAAGGCGTGATAAACCATCTCATCAGAGTCTATCGCCCTCAACAAGGTATTAAAAGCCTCTATTAATAGTAGTTTCGGGTCTGTCTCACCCTCGGTGTGATCCTCCCCCGTCTGTGTATTGTGTTTGATAACTATCCTTGAGTTCAGTTACTGAAATTTTTACTCTCCTGCTTTCGAAGCTTTTTTATGCCCATGATTATATTTTTAACTTATTTCAAGTTTAAAGCAAATCTCTCTATTCCTTCATATCGAATAAAGAGTCGAGTGCGAATGTGGAGGACTGCTTTTACTGATCGTTAAATTACTTTTACTAAGTAGTGATGTGTATAGAATGTGATGTTTTTAGTTCATAGATTTTTCTTTTAGAGTATATATGTGGTCATCATAAAAATCTCACCATCTAAACAATATGATTGAGAAATAATTATGGGGAGAGAGCTAGGTAGATTTTTCTTTATATTAGTAGATTTTAGTTTTCTGGAGATTTTAAAACTAGGCGTAAATGGGATATTTTTTGACTTGTTTGTGTTGTGTCTGCTATATATTAATGATGTTAGCAGAGATAAGCTCTTATTGTCAGGGTGTTATTTGTTGATCTGTTTTAGTATGGTGTTGCGTGGTAAGCTTCTGAATGTGAAATCAAACGATTCATGTGTTTGACGATAGTTGAATGCCATGATGCTTAGATGATAATGGAGTTGAAAGATGTGGTTGTTATTAATATTATTTACACTAGCGGCATGTTGTATAAGCCAAGTGGATTTGTGCGTATGTTTAGTCTTGTGGAATTTTCTCAATGTTTCTCAAATTTGAGGTGGGTTGATATGAAGATTTAGTAAGGTATACTCAGGCGAGGATGAATGGGACTCTTATAGGTGGATCGATGTATCAGATAAAATGATAGGTAGAATTGATATAAAGATGTATATGAGAGATGCCCTGCCTCCTCTGAAATGCTTAATCGACGCGTTTTTCTTAGATTTTGTTGTTGAGGCAATAGATCCTGTGAGAGTAAATGTGTTGATATAGTAAATTGAGTGTGACGGAATGAGATTTTGCGGGGTGTAAAATGTTAATCTTTTTCGAATATATTTCTTTAAATTTAATAGTTTATTTAGTTAATTGTTTTTAACATAATAGATTCATAGTTCCATAAGTTTATGGTGGTGTGGGAAAGGAGTTAATCTGCTCTCGGTGTGAGTTTGTTTTATCTTGTAGGATGATGTGAGACCTTACACGATGAAGCATAGTGTTCCATTGAAAGTTAAACCACTTTTTGATTTATTATATAGTGTATATATATCAATGATTGGAGAAATAAATTGAATACGGATCATGCTATGACGTTGTTGTAGTAAGGATAATTGGGTGAGTATAAATTTTGTAATGTGTCTAGGTGTGAATCTGTATGACTATCTTTTCCTATTTTGATTAAATAACAGTATTGAATCGTGAGATTGTTTAATGAGTTAACTATAGTGCGTTTGAGTTGCCCTTTTTGGGTATACTGTGTCTTAGCTTGTATGGATGCGTAATTTAGTCTTTTGTTCTTTAAGTGAGAAGTTTAGAATAAATATACATGATTGGAATAATATACGATTGTTTTCATTACTCCAAACAAGATAATGTTGTGATGCTCAGCATAAGAATTCACTGAGAATTAATTTTCTGCAACATAGATCGATAATAGTGTAATTAAGTAACGGAATATACTGTTACGTTTCGGTGATTGTCCTTTTCTAAAGAAACGGTTAATATACGATGTAACGGAACTACTTCGTAGTTAATCGAATTGTTCCCATACTCGTATTGTATTTATTTTGTGGTAGTCATAATATTAAATAACTTTTCATAGTTTTAATTTAATCTATTAATTTATACAACTCGAACAAATCCCAATTCATATTATAATTAAATTTCACGGAATGTTCGTTATCTCTTGATAAATGGTGCACCTTGGAATATAATATTACACACTTTATATCTATATAAAAATTTCGAAAACTAATCTTGTTTTATCAAATATTTTAACTCATTGGCTACGATAAACTATTATTTCTACACACTTAATATATATTTATAGATTTTATTGGTTTTATCGTGAGTATAATCTTGTACAGATACCACTGTACGATGTGTCGCCCCCGTCACCTGTTAAGACAATCAAGGAAGTGCCGACGTTTTGTAGAATGACCCTGTATGTTTTTACTTTTTTGTTAATAGTATTTGCTTTATTTTAAATACTTTATGTATCCATATTTGATATTTTGATCCCGTTGACGTTAATGTATTTAATATATATAATTTTATAAGCAGTGTTGTGTAGATTGTTCTGAAAGAGCCTCAAAACACTCTATCTCTAAGCTTAGTGAGAAAAATGACATAGTCTCCCAATAAAGATCTCGAGAAAAGGAAATGCCAAGAATATTAAGAACAGAAGATTTTTTATAGAAAATGTATTTGTGTGGAAAATCATGATGAGAAGAGAGATCAAGGAGCTGGGAATTTGAGACAGTTGGTATTTATGTTATCCCGGGAGGGGGTATATGCCTCCTAATTCCTGTATGTATCTTTCCTTAGGTACTGACGTAATTAAAGTGTTTAAGAGTTGTTTAATATCGCGTAGTGAATATGTTATTGTAATTTTTATATGATTTAGTACCGATGATGCTATACTACTATTCTACCACTAATTCAATATAGTACTATCTTTTACCTCTCGTTTGAAAAATGATGTTTTTGAAAACCAAATAAATAGTTTTTGAGTAGAAATGTCCATTTCCAATAGATACATTGTGTATGGTTATATTACATGATATGCAAATTTTCCTCGGCGTATGTTCAGTAAATATCCCGAATTTCTGTAGCGATGTGGGGTGATTCCTCTAAGATTCAACGGAATTGTTTTTTTTTGCATGTGAGTTTTCTTTATATTATATCGGTATTGATAATGGCGTTCAATCCGTGAACATTGACCCATTCACTGCAGTATAGTTTTGATGGAATGACTTATGATTGAGGTGTTGTTCGTGTATATGTTTATCATAATATAGACGAATAAAATGGACCTAGACACTAGTCGTTTATACCCTGATTTTTATATTTTGCTTCGTGACCGGGATATATTAGAATATTCTATAAGGCTTATACCTTATATATGTCACCTGATTCATTTAGTTATTATTTTTATCTCTTATATATGTCATCCCGCCTGTATGCTTTCTCCATAATTTTAATAGTTTTCATTATTGCGGTGGCCAATTTGTTTGTGCAACTTCAGCAATTTAACTTCATTTTGTTTCTCATCATCCTCTATCCACAACTTTTCTCCAGTAGAAGTGGAAGCCATGAGAATCACTCCATTCTGAAATATTCTTTATGGCCAGCTGAAGTTATCGTTCAGGAAGTAGTAGTCTTGCTCCAGTTATATGTACTGCCAGATCGTCCACATACAGGGAACACAGGATATGATTATATAAAATTGTTGTATGATAGTTAGGAATACTAGTAGTATTTTATCAGAAATTAGTTAAGAGTCGATCAAGTTTAAATCGATTAAATTGATTTATATAAACAATGCAGATATTACTCGAATTTCCAGTTGGTTTATATATTGAGTCAAACTCTTAAATATCATAATTTACGTCATTTCTTTCTGGTAGGTCACTATATTATCAATCGTAGTATACGATTAGTGTTTTTTTCGTGTTTTTTATCTTTTGTAAGATGTCTCACGCTGATATAGTTTGATTCGATGGTAGGCTCGTGCTGAAGCGTAATAGTGCGTTATAAGTGTGACGGAGAAAGCATAGTTGATCTGGCTGAAAAATTACATATATTAATTTGTAGATTATGTTATTTAATTGAGAAATTAAGGTTTTGATTTTGAGTGATATAAAGTTATTGTGTGATGGAAAGATGGTTATGTGGAAGAGTTGAATATACAGTATCGATTTGACATGTTCTGATCTCGGTTTTTTTTCATTTATATTATTTTAATGATACTAAATAATTAAGGTTTGTGTATATTAATTGTTTAAGATAAGTTGATATATGTAATTGTATTTTTACTGCTGTTATTATAGTTATATATGATCATTTGAATTGCGGGCAGCAATACATGTATCGATACTTCGTCGGAAATGCCAGTGATCACAGTTGAAAGATAAAAATGAGCCCAGGTCAGAAAAGTAAATTTTGCCATATATATAATTGTGTTACTTCCCAGGGTATGATATTTCATATGTGAGTATAAAATGCAATATAAATTGTTTGAATCTTTTTGTTATTCAATATAGCCAATTTTATATAAAAAAATAATCATTGCAAATTGATATGAAATATGCACTATCTTAGAACACTTATTTTCTTAAAAATATAAACTCAAAACTCACCATAGGTCACCTCTCCTGCATGACAAAAAATTTGCTACTAAGATAAAAGCATATTCTTTGTTGAAATAAGGTAAGGATGAAAAGATGCCATATATCGCTAGAAACATTACTTTTCTGTAAAAAATTTGAATTGAAACATGAGATGGAATATTTAAAATTATTTTAGGAAAGTTGTAAATTGCTTGTGATTAAACAGAGCTGGGCATTAATCAGTTAAAATTCTTTAAAATATTTTAATTATAAGGACCTAAATGACTTTAGATCATAATTTTAATTACTATTTTTTATCAATGCATGGGAACTTGTAACCATTAAATAAATTTTGGGGAAAAGCTGTAGTTTATCATATTCAGTGAACAAGGTTGGAATCAAACTGACTAAAGAATTCTCATCTCTGGATGCATTTAATTCTGTTCCTCTCTCCTGATTCTTCCAACATAATCCCCCCTGATCTATATCCTTCTTCTCTACCAACTTCTGGTGGTCATGTCTTCAGTCTAGATATTTTGTGGAGAAAGAGAGATCTGCCTTTGTTGAAGGTTAGAGAAAAAAATACATTTGAGTGTTACAAATTTAGTAAATGTAAAGAATCTCCTTAGTTCTGTAAAAAAAAATTTTATTGAAGAATGGGAAAAGACATTTTATTTTTTAAAAAAAAAAAAAAAAAAAAAAAAAAAAAAATCAGTTTTGGCTATAAGGCTTACATTTATATAGGCTATATTTTATCTTCATCATTTAGAAAAAAATTAAGGACCATTTAATAGAGATTAATATAAACATTTTTATATCAACAGGAAAGACTGTAATTGAAATTTTTAAGAAAGTAAATTTTGAATCTATTATTATGGATATTAGGTGAGATAAAAGTGGGATATGAATTCTTAGAAAAGTTCAAATTCTGGGACAATGGTCAAAGAAACTTTGGACGGATTTGTGTTGGAAAGTTCAGTAAGGAATTTTGTATTATTATTATTATTATTATTATTATTATTATTATTATTATTATTGTGTGTGTGTGTGTGTGTGTTATTATTGTGTGTGTGTGTTGTATTATTATTATTATTATTGTATTAATGTGTGTGTGTATTATTATTTGTTGTTATTGTTGTGTGGGTATCTGTCTAAACTATCGTTACAAATTTATCTTTCTGAAAATAATTTTTAAATTACATATCAAAGATGAAGTTGAAATAAAAGATGAGCCATTGTTATTTTTGAGAAAGAATATTTGGAGACTGATCAACATATTGAGTAATTTCTCAATTAGAAAGTCTGGTAGAATAAAGACAAATTAAAGGTTATTTTGTTGTTTTCTTATGGGTGATCGATTCTCTTGGATTAAATTTATTTTCCTCAGAATTATTATTTTATCACTAGTGGGATAAAAATTTTATGTGACTTTAGTTTCCAAGTTACAAGGGTTGCAATTTTAGGAAGCTACTCAACGGTTTCTTTGAAATCCTCTATAATCTTTCTCTTCTGTTTTAAATGAATTTTGGAAATCAACAATGCGAGGAATTGAATTCTAGTAGTTTTTTTTTTTTTTTTTTTTGGGGGTGGAAGTTTATTACCTTTTTTTTAATCTTATTTTTCTCCACAAAAGCATATTTCCTCAGCTCAAATCTCCTATTGCTTCAAATAACTTTCCTGTTGGTTTAATCTATAGTTCTAAGTCATGCCGTTACTTCTTTCATCCTTCTAATAAAATTCACAGTTTTTTATCCATTTTATATTCATCAAAATTTTCTGATTCTTTTCCTCTACTGGTTCTATGACGTAACTCATGTTTCTAAATTCATTGTTGCTTTGCAAACATTGAAAGACTTAAGGAAAAAAAATGACATTGCTGGTTTACTTATAGCTAATAAACAAGAGATGTGTATACATGAAATTAAATCTATTGTCATCATTTACTGATTGATTTATACAATAAATAAATTTTTATCTTGTGTACCTGC
>JABUQX010082649.1:0-36727 GCA_015478945.1 Trachelipus rathkii | reverse complement strand
ATAACTCCCAGCCATATTATAATATCCCTTACTATAACAGGAATTTTATTAGCAGGAATGTTGAATTCTTCCATATAACATTTTTGAAGACAATCACTTATATTAGGTGGTGCTGTGTGAGATACGTGAAAAGGGGAAACTCGTAGGATAATTTTGTTTTTCATAGTTGCTAGATAACCAAATGAGCAGGTAAACTTAAAAATGTGGTATTTGCAGTATCAGCTGTCCATCCATCACTTGTAAAAGACAAGTATTCCTCTGCATTAATCTGATCTTGTATTTTATTTCTCACACATTAATATATATTTGTCACAATAGTTTTTTTTATATATCTTCTTGAAGGAATTACATAGTTTGGGAACACATGATTTATCAGTCTTATGAAACCAATGTCTTCAACTATTGAAAATGATTGCAAATCCACTGCGATCATTTCTCTAATAAGTCTGGGAATCTTGTTGGATTTATAGTCATTTATATGCCATATTTTGGTTTTGTTAAGAGTGTCAATCAAAGTTGGTTGCTTAGAACATTGCAGCTCAGTTTTACTCTTTTTAGTTTCTGAAATATATACCGTAAGAGATCTTTTTCTTTTCTGTCCTTGTCTTTTCTTTTCTTCTTTCTCCTTTAAATCTTTTGGATGTTTAGTATTTAAATGTTTAAGCATATTTGTTGCTGTAAAGCCACCTCTATTGGTTCCTCTTGATATTTGGATTTTGCATAATTTGCAAATAGTTTAGCTATGTCGAATAATTTCCATGCTAAACTTTTTGATTTACAAGGAATAGATCCTTCATTGCTGGTTGATTGGTAACTGCTTGCCATGATTATTTATTATAGTAATAGCAATGGTAATTTTTAATTGTTATTAATTTAAATTTTTAATATTTTAGTATATATTTTAAGATAATAAAAATCTGAAAGAGTAAATTTATGAATATATATATATATATATATATATATATATATATATATATATATATTTAATATGTCACTCCATGCCCAGTAGATTCAGCAAAGATATATATATATATATATATATATATAGTATATATATGATATATATAGTATATATATATATATATATATATATATATATATATATATATATATAAAAATAATAATGTATTTTTAAATATATGAAATAAATTTCATCAACGATTGACGAATAATTTAAAACTGATATTTACAAAAAAAGGGGGAGGATTCGAGAAGGAACTGTGGAGCTGATGATATTTGCAAAAACGCAATTGCAACAGCTTAGATAATTGAAGCAAATAAAGCGTAGAATTATGGCCTTATGTGCTATTCCTAATAATTTTTTGGCGGTTTAAATCGTGTATTAATGATTAATTTACTTAACTTTGACGTTTACTTTCATTGAAACCTGTGCAGCCTTACCAGTATTCCCATAAATACTGTATTAAGATACATTTGGTGAGTGCCATCTTGGCTTCAAGGAAAAGACCAAGGAGCATCTGCAGCCAAAGATTTCGGTGTGTATTTTTAGAATCATCTGCAAAAGCCAAAATTAATGTGTATGAAATTTTCTATGATCTTGTACGTCAGAATCGAAAATCTCCCAGAGACAAGAATAGAGAAAAGAAACCTAAAAAATAAATTCATTACTAAAAGGAACGGATTGTCGTAAGGAAAAAGTGTTACGGCAAAGTACACGCTTTCTGGAAATAAGAATTACCAGTGCACATTGGAACCGAAGCACGGACTTTTGGTTGGAAACTTAAAAATAAAGGAAGTATTATTATTATTCCAATATCATTTATTTACTTAATAAACTAAAGTAAATATTTGGAATAGTGAATGGTGTATATTATTGACATAAAAAGAAAAATATATTTATCGGTGTAGGGAAATAGCTATTGCATATATCTTGAACGGGTAAATTTTAAAAGAAAAATAGAAAGGAGAAAAGGATAAAGTGTGGGTTAGATGTAAATTGATAATGTGTAGGTTTTAACCTTTTATTGTTTTATTGTTTTATTACTTTATTTTTTCATTTTGTATTGTCATTCGTATTTGTTAATTATTTTCGTGTTTTAATATTTCAATAAAATATATATTTATAAATATAGGTGATTTTAAGGAATTTTAAATGATTGAATAAAGATTTTAATAGAAAAATAAAGTTTTTAACGGGTGTAATTTTAAGAGAAAGAAAGGAGAGGGAGGGGGGGGGGTGGGGGGGGGGGGGGGGGTGTAGGAGTAAATATAAATTATAGAGTGAGGGTTTTAACCTTTTATTTTATATTAACGTGTAACTTTTCTTGTTGTTATTGTTGTTGTTGTGGGTAAATTTGGGGAGCGGGGTGGTGGCCTTAGGTGTTGGGAGGTGCTTAAGGTGGGGAGTCCCATAAAGCGTGCAGCCTGTGAGTGTATAATAAAGAAGGGAAAAGATGGGGGAGAGAGGTAATTAAGGTGGGATGTATGAACGTGAGGGGGGTAAACGAGGATTTGAAGAGGGAGGAAGGGAAGTGGCTGTTTGAAGAAAAGGTTGGATGTGCTGGGGATAACTGAAAACCAAGTTGAAGGAAAGAGGGGAGGTGGACTTTGGAAACAAGGGTGTGATATTTAGGGAAGTGAACGAGAGAGTGAGGGCGTGGGAAGGGGTAGGATATGAGGAAAGATGTGTGGGATAAGGTAAGGTTGTGTAGTCAGGTGGAGTTCTGAGGATACGTGGGTGAAAAGAAACAGGAAATGTGGTTTTTGATATATGCCATATGCACTAGAATGGAGCGAGGGAGGAGAGAGAGAAAGATTCTGGAGGGTCTGGAGTGAGTGTTGGGAAAGTTTGGGGTAAATGATAAATTTGTCTATTGGGACGAATGCAGAGCAAGGGAAGGGAGGGGGTTGGAAGAATAATAGGACCATTTGGGGGTAGGGGAGAGGAATGTTAATGGAGAAAGTCTAGAGCTGTGTGTTGAAAGAAGAATGATAGTGGGGAATACTTAGTTCAAAAAAAGTGAGAATCATAAGTATACATGGAAGAGTGAGATAACGGGGGGGAGGGCGGTACTGGATTATGTGTGTGTAAATTGGAAGGATAGAGGCAGATTGCTAGATGTAAATGTATGTTTAGAGGGGCGGGGAGGGGATATCGGATCACTATTTGGTGGTTGCTAGATAAAGGGTAGGGGGAGATGATGGTTAGGGGAAAGGGGAGAAAAAAAGAGAGAGAAAGAAGTGATAAAAGGTGGAAAAATTGGAAGAGATAGTGTGTAAGAGGGAGTATAGGAGAGATGTGGAGAGACGTGAGAGGGACAGGAATTGGGGAGGTGGAGGGGGAGTGGATGAGATTTAAAAAGGGGCAGTATGTGAAGAGGCTAGAAGGGTATGTGGAGTAAAAGGGTGGGTGCAAGCAGAAGGAATGGGAGTGAATGGTGGAATGAGGCGGCGTAGGCGGCGGGGAAAAGGACACAGGAGGCTCATGCCGAATGGCTGGGCAGTAGGAGAGAGGAAAGCTGGGAGGAATATAGAAGGGTTAGAGTGGAAGCAAAGAAGGCGGTGGAGAGGACGAAGAGAAGAGCAAAAGATGAGGGGTGTAGAAAAGTGACGGAAAATGAGAACTGGAAGTAAGATTGTTCTGAAAGAAGTAAATAAAAAGGAAGAAGAAGGAGGGGGTTGGGGAGAGGATTAAGGGAGGAGATGGGGAGTGGATAGGAGGAGAGAAAGGGTGAGGAAGAGGTGGGGGGTGAGTATTTTAGTGGATTATTGAATGAAGTGGGTGGGGGAGGGGGAGGAAGATTTGCAAGAGGCAAGGATGGGGAATGACGGGGGGGGGGGGGGTAGGATGAAATACTAAATGGAGGAAATTATTAGGGCCTTGGATAAAGGAAAAAAAGGGAAGTCCGCAGGTCTGAATGGTGTGAGAATGGAAAGGAGGCATAGGGGTGGAGGAATGGCTGTATAGGTTATTTAATATATGTTGGAGGAGTGGTGAGGTACCACAGGATTGAGAGGATGGTTGTTTGGTCCCCCTGTATAAGGGGAAGTGGATAGGATGGAATGTGGAAATTATAGAGGTATATGTCTTTTAAGTGTGGTAGGGAAAGTGTATGGGAGAATACTGATTGAGAGAGTGAGAGATATGGAGGGGAGAATGGGGGAAGAACAAGGAGGATTTAGGGAGGGAAGAGGTTGTGTGAAGTGTTAACACTAAAGATGCTTGTGGAGAAAGTATGAGAGGAAAGGGAAAGTGTAAGGGTGTTTTTTAGATTTAGAGAAAGCATAATGATAGAGTGAAGAGGGGGAATTGTGGAGGGTGTTGGAGGAAAATGGAGTGGGGCAAATTAGGGTAAAGGTATTAGGCCTTTTATAGAATAGTAGAATGTGTGTGAGAAAGTGTTATTAGGGAGGGGAGAGTGAGATAAGTCGGTAAGGTGAGAGTGATTGAGGCAGGGGTGGCTGTCGCCGCAAGTTTTTCAATTTGTTTATGGAGAGTGTTTGCAGAGGAATGGTGAGGGAGGGGTGGGGTGGAATTGATGAATGGGAATAATAGAAGGGAAGTGAACATGATACTGTTTCAGGACTAGGCCCTTGTGGCGAAGAACTTGAAGGGTTGAGGTATTTGGTGAGGGAGTCTGAGAGAATGTGTGGACAAAAGGGGCTTAAAATAACTCCAGGTGAGTAAAGTGTTAATGTTTGAGGAGGAGGAAAGAGAGGAGGGGGAGGGGTCAGAGTGCTGTAATAGTAAGATTGGAATAAAGATTTCAGGATATTTAGGGCCGGACTTGGGTGGGTGTGTGGTGAAGGGGCTATGAGATAGAACATAGAGGGTAGGAGAAGGAATGATGGCTTTATATCTATATAATAAGTGAAAGGGGATCAGCATTGTTAAGTTTATATATATGTTGGAAAAATGCTAAAAATTGTAGTGGTGTTAGGCGAGGTGAAACATGGGGGTTGAATGCCAGGTCCAGGAAGAAGTTGGGAGTATTTGAGATGAAGGGGTTGAGAGCGGTCTTGTGGGGTTAAAGTATGAAGGGAGAGGACAGAATAGTGGTGAGGGAGAGATGTGATTGAAGGAATGGGTAGGAAGAGCGGAGAAGGGAATGCTAAGATGGCGGGCATCTAGTGAGGAATGTGGAGTGGTTCAGATATGTTTGAGAGAGTCGATGGAGGATAGGGAAGGAGAGGAAGGGGAGACCAAGAAGGAGGTGGATGGATGGAATAAAGCAGATGCTGAGTGGGGAGGGATGATGGAGGAAGAGGGTAGGGTGTTGGCTGAGAGATATGAGCAAGTATATGGGCAGGCGAGTATTTATATAGCGTGAAACTATAGAGCTATGTCGTACCACCACCCTGCCTAGCTGGGAAAAAGCAAGCAGAATAATAATAATAATATATATATATATATATATGAGAGTATATGGGATATATATATATATATATATATGATATATGATATGAGATATATACAGTATATATATATACAGTATATGATATATAAGTTATATGTTGTTATATATATAAACAACAGTATTACTCACATATTATACAGTATATATATATACATATATATTACATATACATATTATTATTATTATACATGATATTATTATTATTGTTATTACATATTATTATTACATATATTATTTATAACACATATATATATATATATATATAGATATATAGATATATATATATATTTATTATATATATATATATATATATGATATTATTATATATTATTATTATTATAATAATATTATATTATTATTAAATATATATTATGTATATATATATATATATATACATATATATATATATATATTATATATTTATATATATATATATATATATGACACATTATATATATATATATATATATATTAATATATATTATTATATATATATATATACATACTGTATATTATTATATTATACATATTATTATTATTATTATTATTATTATAATATTATGTTATTACATATATATATATATATTTATATTAATATGTATTATTATATATAGGAGATATGAGGAGATATATATATATATATATATATATATATATATATATATATATGTATATATATATATATATATATATATATATATATATATATATATATATATATACATATATATATATATATATATAAATATTATATATAAAGAAAAATATATATATATATATATATATATATTATTTATATATATATATAGGTATATATATATATATTGCTATATATATATATATGATATATATATAGGTTATTATTATATATGTATATATATATATCTTTAAAGCTTCATTAATGTTCCAGCTCATTATAAACTTAAAACAGAAGTCCCAGTTCGGGAAATTACAAAAGGCTCTCATCTCAAAGAACAAAAGTCCGCAGAAATAAAACTTAACTGGGCTAGCAAACTAAAAGTTCTATTTTAATTCCTAATCTTATTTTCTCAATTCTCACCTCCATGACCCCAGGAAGTGTGCCCGAAGTGGAAAATTGATAAGAAGGCTACACCAGTGTGTATGCTAAGTGATATTTTTTGAGAGAACGAACAACTTTCGATAACGTTAATAGCTTATCCGCCTAAAATTCCGAATTTCCTTTCATATAAAAATAAATAGTTTAATAATATTCTTATAACAAAATATTAATTTTATAATATATTAATTACATAATGTATATTCAATAACTCCAATTATTTACAAACCTACAAGGCAAATATATCAATGCTCACTTACAAGTTCACGGGTATATAATTATCAAAACATATTACATAACATGACTAACGAAACATTGACTGTCAAAATCTTAACATGATATCTTAGGCTCTACGTAAAGATGTGCCGATCAATCCAGTTTTCTTTAATTATATAGAATTAAGGAAGAACTGAAATTAAAAATCAATATGCAGACTTCGCAACATTGTCTTTGAAGTATCATAAAGATCGAATACAAATTATTTTCAGATTGTGTACCAAAGAATCGGTCAAAGAATCGGTACAATTTTTCCGATTCCGATTCCGTTTCCGATTCCTGAAAAACACCCGATTCTTTCGATTCCGATGCCGATTCCGATTAATCGTCCCATCGCTAATATATATATATATATATATATATATATATATATATATATATATATATATATATATATATATATATATATATATATATATATATATATATAAAGTATATATAGTATATAAAAAGTTATATTGGTTATATATATATATATATATATATATAGTTATAAGGTTATATAAATATGTAAAATATATAAATATATTTATATATATATATATATAGTTATATATATATATATTACATATATATATATATATATATACATATTATTATATATATATATACATATATATATGTATATACATATATTAGTTGATATTTTTATATATATATATATAAAAATATATTATTATTATTATTATTATTATTATACATATATTATTATTATATATATTATTATTATTATTATTATTATATATTATATTTATTATACATATATATATATTATATATATATATATAAGGTATGGTATATTATTATTATTATTAGTTATATATATATTATACATACATACATACATATATATATTGTTAGGGAAAATACAAATCATAAAATTACATATTATTATTATTATGTATATATATTAAGAGTTATATTGTTATTATATGTTATTATATATATATATATATATATACATATTATATATAAAACATATATTATTATTATTATTATTATTATTATTATTATTATAGATTATAAAGAAAGATATATATATATTATATAGCATATATTATATTATATATTATATATTATTATATATATATTACATATGTTCAGATGTATTAATTATATTATTATTACATATATATATATTTGTTATATACATTATATATATATTATTATTATTATTACATATATATTATTATTATATATTATTATTACATATATTATTATATTATATTTATATATATAGATATATACATATAGTATATATTATACATATATATTATATTATATTATTTATTATACATATATATTATTACATATATTACATATTACATTATTATTATTTATATATATATTACATATATACATATATTATATATATTATTATCTATATATATTATTATACATATATATTAATATTAATATTATACATATATAAATATATATATATATTGTTATTATTATTATATATATTATTATTATTATTACATAAACATATTATTATATTTATATATATATATATGGCGTATATTATTATTATATATGTATTAGTAGAGTTATATATATATATTATTAATATTATTATTATTATTATTATATATATATATATTATATTATATATATATACATATATATATTATTGTTAGTTATATATATATACATATATATTATTATTATATATATATTTATATGTTATGTATGTATATTATTATTATTATTATATTACATATATATATATTAAATAGCATATATATTAGTAGTATATTATTATTATTATTAAGAAAGAAAGAAAGATATATATATATACATATATTATTATTATTATTATATATATACATATATTACATATTATTATTATTACATATCTATATATTATATTATTATTATACAGATATACATATATATTATATTACATATTATTATTATTATATATATATATATATATATATATATATACATATTATTATTATTATTATAATAGGTATATATATATATATATTACATAAATTATTATTATTATTATATTATGTTATTATATATTATATTATATTATTATTATTATTATTATTACATATATTATATATTGATATATATATTACATATTATTATTATTATTATATTATTATATATATATATATATATTATTACATATTATTATTATTATTATTATTATATTATTAGTTATTATTATTATACATTGGGTCTTTAATAATATCTAAATATAACTCATATATATATTATTATGCATATATATATTATTATCATATATTATTATTATTATTAATATTAATATATATATATATATATATATATATATATATATATATATATATGTTGGTGTGTGTGTGTGTAGGTGTAGGTGTGGGTATTTTATTTATGTGCATGCAAGTGTTACTAATCATATTAATATTATAATATTAATAAATCAATTCTGATTATGAGAGTCAATACCCAAATAAATGTTCGTGAAAAGTTTGAAATTGTAAATTAATTATTACATAAAGATTTAATATGACTGCTAAAATTTCCCATTCCAACACTGGATCTTCTACCTCTCTGAAATCGGTTTAAACCATACAGATACACGTTGTACTCATTTTGGTTCGGGTTTGCTTAATTTTTTTGTCTACCTCAAGATATTCAGAAATAAATGATATGATTTCCATTTCCTTCAAGATATTCAGAAATAACTGATATTATTTCCTTCTTCTCCTTGCAGCAACAATTATAAGTATTTAATTATAAATAATGAATTAATGATTATATATATATATATATATATATATATATATATATATATATATATATATATATATATATATATATATATATATATATATATATATATATATATATATATATATATATATATATATATATTTCATTTTTCTTTTTAATTTAGTTCGTAGTGTTTTTGACGTTTATTTGTAAGTTTTAACTGCCGTCTCTCTTTGAAATTTACCTTTATTTTGGATTTTAGTTTTAAACTGTGTGCGTATGTGAGTTTCTATTGCGAGGAGGTGGCCTTCGATAGCGACGAAAGTCTTTTATTGACTTTGCAAAGGTTCGTGTAATGATCGTAAATTTCGAATCAGTGGAATAACATCCATCAAACCTTTAACGTTGCATATTTTTTAATGTCAAACTCAGATATCCAGGTATTTATTCTTCAGCAATCTTAATATCTTTAACTACAACTTATTATTTAATTTCCGATTGAAGGATGGAACCTGTACCTCTCAAATATTAACATACTTGTAATACATATCGAGAATTTAGAATCTTCTATGTTCAATGTTCTATGGGTTAACATATGATTTTCTACTGTTTCAGTATAATCTTTTGTTTCTGCTACTGTTCTCTCAAATCAAAAAAATTTCACTCCCTCTTATGAATTTCTAACTTTTTTTCACTGGACCGTTTGCGTCCTCTCATCTAAGAGCCGAGATCATCTATTTAAATGTCTTCATTGCACACCAATCAAGTGGTTGGGCTATTCTCGTACTGATCTATGAGGTAGCGAAGCAAAATCGTTCAGTATTTTTAACGATATGTGCAATTAGTCATAGAACCTGCTCACGTCTAAAATTGTCCTAACCATTTCTTGAACACACTTGATCTGTGTTTCACCACTAATTTTTCTTGCATAAACTCTCTTTTATCCTCTTATAGATAACTATGGCAACAGTTTTATAGCTTAAATGTGTTGATTTCTCTCTTGTGGTTCCATTCATTCCTAAAAACATCTCCAGGGATTTCAATTGGTCTATATAGAGAGCTTTGCTAAGATTCAACGCAAACTATACTCGGAATGACTCACTCATGCTTTAACACTGCGGACGGTTTGGTTACTGCCGAAAAGGTGAAAATGGTTATGACCAATAGGATGAGCAAGTTTATTCCATCTTTAACTTAATATTTCTCTCCTCAAAATCTATTTCGATTGTACTTTTCTATTGCTTTTCAGATCAAAGAGAATGAGTATCAGGGATGCTAACACTATCGTTCTCAGATCACATTTGCTAAATTTCAATTAGCTTGGATCCTTTGCAGAGTGATTTAATTAATCGGAAGTGCCCAGATCTACTGGATTCGACTGACAAAAATTTCTGGCCACCTCCCAAAAATATTTCTAACAACTTCTGCAAATCTGCATTCCTTCTGTTATATGCTTTAATGGATCTGCTGAACTGGCCAATCCAATCTCACGACACCCTTTTTAATATTACTCCAATTCTGGACGACTCTGGCATTTTCATCCCTAATCCTTCTCTTCTCAGGTATTCATTTCTTTACCTATATATCACACATCATTGGTTACAGGGTGCTAACATATATAAACATTAGAGAGGCAATCAAACAAGATGGGGATCATCTCTGTCTTTGAAGGGATTGTACTCTTGTGCTGAAAACTGTGCTCTTATCTTGTCTTTAGCTCTTGGGAACTATAGGAAGTCTTAGCGCACCCAAGCGGATAAGGCATGCGTCGCTGCTACCATCCTTTGGGTTTCCTTTACATTTTTCATTCATCTCTATTTTTTAATAAAATCAATCCAAATCAATAGTTTTTGAAGATGAGTCTTCTCTCCTCTTTTCTGTCAATTGTGTTTTTCAGAGTTGTGTTTTGTTCCATACTCTGTTCTTAATTTTCTTTAATTACATTCTCAAATACTGTTCCATCTTTATTCTTTCTTATGCACCAAACTCAAGAATTTATTTTTTCCGTTTATTTCTATCCAGTTCCGTCTTTCATACCTATAGTTGCATTTCAATTTCACGTTTCGAATAATTTTTGAATGATCTGGTTAGGAGTTTCTAATGAAGTAGTCCCAACCTTGGTAACACCTCAAACAAATTTCTTCAAATCTTTCCCTCTTTCATACACCTCTCAGCTTGATAAGTATGAAGAGGAGACTTTAAAGAAGCTGGAAGTTTTGTTAAGATTGCGATAATTCTTTTTTTCCACACAGTTATTCCAATTACACTGGGGACTAATCAGCTACTGTATGGAGTATTGCTCTTACATCTAGAGGAGCACTGTTTAATCCATTTCTTATGTAAGGTGGAGTGTTGGACCGAAATAATAAATAACTGTCTCTTACCCTCAAACTTCATTGACCCTTTCTTCCTCTCTGTAATGCTACTTTTCCACTTCTATTGGACCTACAATGACAGATGATTAAGATAGGCGTCGTCCCTCATTTCACAACTGTTTCGACGATCACGTAGCCTGACCAGAAGGTTTGCAGATTCTTAACATGAATTATGTCTAGGGGTCATCAAATTTAGGCTAGATTGTTGTGGTACTTTCTTATTTCCAGTCATATCTTTTTCATGAAATTTATTATCATTATCTGTTCTTTCTTTTGGGGTCCCTTCCTTAACTAAGACCTAGCCCCGTGCATGGTGAAATTTGTGCAAAAATATAAAATGAAACAATGGGTTTTAATTTTCACAACTGGGCCTAAAAAAATGGAATGCTATTCTTTTCTGAAAGATATGATTTCTAAATGGTTGAACAATTAAACTCGTTTTTGGATTTAAAAAAATATTGTTAAAAATTTAGTTTAATATAGAGTGCAAGTTAATGCTGACAATAAGTGGCGTCCTTTGTTTGAATTTTGATCCAGTCAAGAAATTTGTTCGTTCTCGAATAAACGCTTGGTGGTCTGTTGTAACTTCTACATTCAATGCTGAAACTTACTATACCAATCTGATTTGAAAATTTAAATAAATATTTAGATTAAAAAAAAACTAAATCATTTGGAATTTATGTAGTTCATTCTAATATTTAATTTTTTTTTTAATATGGTCAATTGCTATTAAAAATGTTTAAAGTTATTTTCCAGATTAAAAAACTCACGTTACTTTCTCTATTACCTGCACGTATTTAAACGTGTTCAATTTCGTCATTAAAGGTCCTCCTGAGTCGCCGCCACAGGCGTCATGTCCGGGTGATGCAGCACAAATCATAACATCCTTTTGGAAATTTCGAGTAAGATTTTTACTACATTCTGAATTAGGAAGGACCTATATATAATTGAAGAAAAATTAGGAAACCATTTGGAAAATGAACTGAAAATTAATAGTGAAAAAAAAATTATTAGTGAAAAATTAAAAATGAGATACTGAAAAAATTGATAGAAATATTAAATATATTAGACAAATGTTGGAATATAGAACTGAAAAAAAGTTACATTAAGAATTTAATTTCACTTTTTATTTTTTAATTAATTAATTTATTAATTATTTTCTTATTTTGAAGATTTTTAGATTTATTTCACCAAACACTCAGCTCTCCCTTTTCCGTCTTAAATTCCTTATCTAACCTAAATAATTAATAGGAACTACTTACTTTTACATCTGTCTTTCTTAAAATTTTTTCGTACTTCCCTCCTCTGAATGTAGCGCCCCACCCAATAATCGTAGCCTTTACGCCTTCAAAAGATTGTTCCAGTGATAGTTGTTGGATGTACTATTGAAAGAATATCCCTATAATAAATAAATAAATAAATAAATAAATAAATAAATAAATAAATAAATAAATAAAGTTTATTAAATAAGTAAATATATATATATATATATATATATATATATGTATATATATATATGAGATATATATATATATATATGTTATGAGTATAGTATATATATATAGCAGCAGCAATAAATAAATATATAAAAATATAAAGTATATATATATATATATATATATATATATATATATATATATATATATATATATATATATATATATGTTAAAAAATAGGCCGTATGAAAGCAAAGAATGAACCAGAGTGATGAAAACCAATTTCTAAATAACAATCGGATCTGGTGGAAAAAGAATCAATTGGATTGAGCCGAATCTGAAACCAAAACATGATAGGTAAAATATATTTTACCAAAGAATAAAAGTATTCAGAGCTGGAACTGATTCTCCCAAGATATAAGTGATGCGTAGGTCCAAGGCCAAGGACGAGTCACGCTTTACTTTCACCACCAAATGGCCTGGGTAATGTGTGAAAAAGTTTGGAAAGCTCTTGAGAACATCTTTCCTATATTTGTTTTTTTAATAAGATAAACACTATCATACTTCCACGCAATATATCGATAAGAGGAAATACAAAGAATATTAAAGGATATACGAAATCTAGAGTTTCGTGTTCTCGGAGAAGTAGTAATTGTGCAGGAAATATGGCGAATAGAAATATGAAGGAACTGATTTTTAAAACTTTGAAACATGTGTTTTATTTGTCATTTAATATTAGAAATATTGTTAGGAACACCGTCAATGGTGTGTTCGGTGTGGGGGTGAGAGAGAAGCATTAAAACGGAGGCCATCTGTGGTTTACTGGTTTATGTGAGCATTTTAAAAATGTGAGAGATGAAATGTAATTAATATTAAATCTGAGCATGTAAGATTGTACGTTTTAGTGGGAACCTAATATTAATATGGCAAGTGTAATTTGGGTTTTGGGTGGGAAATTGTTTCTAGTGTCAGAAAAGTGGGGCGGATTTACGCTGTTGAGATGGTTTGGTTTACGATTGTTGAGAGTTTTGAAAGATGATTTCGTGTGGTGTTTTCTGGAGGGAAGGAAATGGTGTTTAAATGTTTCTTTAGTAAAGGGAAAGACTGATGATGTGAACCGGTAACTCAAACGGTGTCTTTGGTGATTTATGAGACTTTTGTGGCAGCGGTTTGAATGGTTTATTGTGTTGAAGAAAATTCTATGATCACCATATCCAGATGATCTTGTAGTGAAAACATTTTGCAATGGGATGATGTCATTGTCCCGGGTTATAATTCGTAGCGAGTTTTAACATGTTTAACTGAGCTGTAGTCGGATACCATGCTAGGGGTGCATAGTTTTGTATGGGTCTTAAAAACTTCTTGTCTGCTAAAGCAAAAATGATTTTCTTGCTGCTTAAGTTATGAGTAAGTGAAATATGCTTAATTTCCTGTTTGCTGAAGTAGTTATATCGCACATGTGTTTTGAGAAGGTGAAATGGGCGTCATATATGAGGCAGAGAATATTTTGCTATTTTTTTGAGTGGAACAATGAGGTTGATTAGTTTTATCTGAGGATGGAGAGATGATTGATGTTTGAAGGTGATGGTTAAGATGATTAGGGATTTTTCTGGAGAGACTGTTTGCTATTCTGTTGAAATTGAGCCATGTTTCTAGGTGTTGAATGCAATTGTGTGTGTATAATTTGAGTAAAACTCTTGTTATTATTGGAGTATGCAAATTTATTTCCGTATGTCTGAAGATGTGAGATTGTCAGGGTCAGTTGTGAACATCATAATGTGGATCCTTAAGGAACTTCAACCTTCTCCTTAGCTGTACGATATCGAAAAATATATTCATAGGAAATATATATATACAATATATATATATATATATAGATATCATAAATATATACTACTATATCCTAAATATATAGTATGTTATAAAAAATATATATACTACTACATAATATAGTGATCACTTATATAGATCCGAATCGATAGTGTTTTACTATCGAAAACTATTATCATAGTATATATATATAGTATATATATATATATATATATATATATATATATATTGTAATAACCCAATCCAATTCAGAGTAATAAAAATTAGGCTGATGTATTTTCACCATGCTGGGATTCGATCCTGGACCCTACAGATGAGCGTGCAAAGTGTTTGACCACTACGCCACAATCAGCTAAAAGAAAAACCCGGAAATACTTCTGCTGTTCACCGTCGAGTACTCCTCCGTGCCCTCCTGCTCACACTCGGCGTCCACGGTTCAACCAGGCCGCTTACGCGCATGGACAATACTAGGAACCGGAATTTAAGAAAACATAAAAAATTGCACAATAAACTGCAAATCAAAATTCATAGTAATAAAATTATACCTGTTTTGACCATACGCCCGAGGTGACGAAAGAGCAAAGCAATACTGACGCGTGGACAGCCAGAAGTATCCCCTGGTTCTTCTTTTAGCTCATCGTGACGAGTGTCAAACAACTTTACACGCTCACCTGCTTAGGTCCCAGATCGAATCCCAACCTGTGAAAATACATCAGCGGTATTTATTACTATGAATTTGACTGCAGTTATTCAATAATATATAATAATATATATATATTATAAACGTATATATATATAATATATATATACTACCTACTATATATATTATATATATACTATTACCTATATATATATACTATATAGAATATATAACTATACTATAAATATCTATTGAAATTTTAAACCTCCAACATGGTAGAAAAATACCTCAGGGATTTTATACTATATATATATAATAATATAATATATATATATATATATATATATATAATATATATATATATATATATAATAATAATATTATAATATATGTATATATATATACTATATAGTAAATAATCAATGATATATATATATATTAATATATAGACTTATATATATATAAGCTACCATATATTACTATAATATACTATAATATATATATATATATATATATTATATATAATATATAATATATATATATATATAAATATATATATATATATATATATATAGTATATATTATATTATATATATACTATAATAATATCATTCATATAATATATATATATATATATAAATATATATATATATAATAACATACTAATATATTATATGATGTTATATATATCAGAGAGAAGGAGAGGAGAACGAGAGAAAGAGAGAGGAGAGAGAGGAGAGGAGAGAAATCTATATTAAACATCGAGTTGTGTTACAGTAAATATATCATATATTCAATTTCATTCATCATGAATAATCATAATCGCATCATGTATAAGAAGAGTGGGGTGGGTGGTTGAGTTACTGATTTACAGTTTTTCGCTCAAATACGTTCACACTGTATAAGATATTTTGTAACATAGAACATTTTATTTTATTTTATACAACACGTGACACCAAAATATGACTTACAGCAAATAGATCATGGATTGTGGGTTTTTGTTACTTGGATTGTTATAATAAAACATCAAACAGATTAATATAACGTAAAACAATAAAGAACTAAGGAAAGCAAATGAAACCAAATATATTTAGTATTTTATTTGATAAATGCGAAATTGAAATAGCTGAAACATAAGTTAAAATAAGAAGAACGCAAAATACGAAGAAATAATAAATTATTAAACGGTAAGCCAGTAATTTATTAATTAAGAACATAAGGATATTATGTAAAAAATCACTCCATCAGTTAAATTTTATAAATCAATAATAAAGAAAAAACAAAGCAATTAAATATAATAAAAGAAGAATTATATATTTATTGACTAAATTATATATATATTATTCTATTCGTAACTATTTATTTATATATTATTTTAAATTAAAACACACTTTACTCACTCGGATTCTATTTGTGTTAAGGCTTTGAAGTTTTTTTTTGTTTAGGCGCTATTAGATGAAATCAATATACGCTACCACAGAATAATTTTCTTTTCAAATTCCAGCATGCCAGGCAATCTCATTCATTATTTTTTACTGACTTATCTCACCAGGCTGGTAACATTTCTTATGAAAATCTTTAGTAAATCTTTCATATCCTCCCATGTGGTTAATGGTAAATTATACCGGTCTTTTTCTCTATGTAGTACATTATTGTCTTCGATTATCTCGGTTGCATATCTACTATATTGAGAAAAAGACTAGTATAAGTTACCATTAGTCACATGGAAGGATATGAAAGATGTTCGTAAACAAATAAGCAATTAAACGACTAGGACGAAAATGAAAACCTTGTGGTAACCAAGGATCGAATTGGTCATGACACTAAATTTATTCTCTGGTAGCCTGTATTGACTTCAGCTAATTGTTCCAAAACAAAAAAAGGAGACACTAAATTGTTATAGATCCAATATAGTCTTTGTAAAAGGGTTTTTTCCTTTTGAAATTTGCTAATGGAAAATATTAAAAACAGAACGTTTCATTTAATAAACTTTATATCCCAATACAAAATTACTACACTTATCCATAAAACATTTAACTTTTAATCCTAGTCTATACTAATTATATTACAGTAATAAAATCGGCATTACAAAATATTTTGGTAATTTTTTACATTTGTTTAATAATTATGAAATTCTATAATAAAAATGTTTTTTTTTGCAATTTTGGAAATTGTTTCTTCAAAACAGCTAGCAAAAATTAAAGTTTTTCATCTAGCTTTTATATATAGGGTATTTATTCTTCACTTACGTAAGACCTGATTTGCTATTCAATAAGAAAGATATTACATCAACACAGTTAAAGTTACAATTTTGAATTAATTATTATCACTTGAAACAGAAAATAAATAGTTAGAAGAATTAAACTTAAATCAGAATTTGAATAACAAAAGTAAAGTGTTTTTGATTGCTTAACTATAAAAATATAATAAAAATATACTCTCGTCGTTAATTTTTAAAGACTCAAGCATAAATTTTTATGTTTAGGTAGTTTTTTTTATATTGCGTTAATTATGAATTTTATATAATTTACGCAAATGGAAGAAATGTAACTAAAAATACTTAAAATTAAAATTGATTTTTGTTTAAATTTATTTTTTTTACATTAAGCATGCAAAAGAAAATATTTAGATTTATTTATTTACTTTTATTCTTCATTTTAATTAGTGTTTTGTACTGCGCGCAACTTTTTATATAATTGTTATGTATATTTTCATCGGGGGGGAAAGGCGTATAAAGAAATTTTCTTCTTTTCGATAGTTATGGAGTAACCACTCATTAATGCTCCGATATCTTTGTCATACTGAAAGCAGCTATACCATATTGTGAAGTGCTTATGGCCGTGATTAACCCCTCTTTCTCCGTATCTTAGCTAGGAGGAGTTAGAACTTGAGAAACTGGTTGTCATGAGAGCTTCTCGTCGTAGCGAGTGGAATTGATGAGCCTGAGACTGAGAATGGAGAGGACGTCTCGTTCTCTGTGCATCTCTCTTGGACTTGCTTAGCTGGGTGAAATAAACTCTATCCCTTAAAAATTAAAAAAACTTTATTTTGTATCTAAAATCTTACTTGTATACCTTTTTTCCATGTATTGGCCCATTAGTGAAGTTTGGTTGTTGTTGGCGGTTAGGCTGATTGGTTAGTTTGCATTGACTACACGAAGATTCATTCAATTCTATTCAGGTTGCCCAATTGTCGATTTGTGCCACTCTGGTGCCTCTAACGACACAATCGTTGTTTAGATATCATTGAATAAAAGGCATCGCTTTACTCTTTATTGTAGGAAGCAATTGTAAGACTCGGAAACATAATTTTTCAACAACAAATTCGTCCCAACATGGGACCCAATCCAACAACGTCGGGTCCAGAACTTACCCCCAACACTGTTTCAAAACAAGCTCTCAAAATAAATGGAATGTCCCCACAAATTACAGTACAATTAACTGTGGAGTTAAAATCATGGTATCAGAACTTACAAAATTAAGAAATTGCGAATATTATTTATAAAAGTAATTATTAATAAAAGTATATCATAATTATAAATCTCTGCATCATTTACAACCAATTGCAATATGTATTATTAATAAGTAATAATAATTTAATATTATAAAATCAATTAAAACTACGATATTTATTGTAAAAATGAATGAAAAAATTATTGAATATTCACAATGACCTGTTTTTCATTTACTAAACCTCAATTAATTTTGGATCACCGCTGTGATGTTACCAATAATATATATTAAATCAGAAAAAACAATTAACCTTCACTAAACTTCAAGTAGAATCTATGGAGCCATAGAAAACAACATGTTCACCATTTATTGCATATTAATCATATAATATCTGTTTTTATATTTCAAAGGAAAAAAAATATATATTATAAATAAAGATATATTCAAAAATTTGTTTATAAAAAAAAGAATATATACGACTATATATATATACTATCATAATAATATATCTATATATATGATATAACATAATGCTTTTATATAGATACACAAGGGTTTGGGGTAATTAAGTAACTTTTGGGAGAAATATATTTTCTCGCTGCAGGCAAAAGACGCACTCTACTTTCACTCTATTCTTTCGTATCCATTCAAAAGTTCAACTGCTTGGCCTGGCTCTAGCGAAACGAATGAGGAAGCTTTGAATATGATTATGCGAGCTACCTCAATATTTCCTAACGTGAGGGAACAGAGAATGCAAGGGGGAGCTTTTGCTTGTCACTAGCTGACACGATCTATTTGGTGCAGAGAGTTCGAGAACATATTTATTTGTACCGAAGCTAAAACAACGAAGGTTATCGTCTTGTTAGGGCATTGATTCCAAATATTTTAGATGTGGGACCCCATTTTAGCCCCACCTGAAAATGGACATCAAATTCGAATTATAGCCGATTTTGACCTATAAACACCAACATTGTATCCAGCTTTTATTGGCCTCTAAAACGTTGTTATCAGGTGTATTTCTGTGTCTGTAGTCATTTTTCAAAATCTTTCATTTTTTCAAACAACCCATGTTTTAGACATTTTTTCGTATCAACTACCATAATTTTTTCGAATGACTTCAAACTTGAAATATGCATAGACGGGTCCATTACCTACAAAATGCACTGATTATTTTTTTCGATTTTTTGATTTTGTGCTCAGCGTTGTCATCTTCCAAACCCACTTTTTTTAGGATTTTGAAATGAAAAAATTGCGATAAATTTTTTCATACTTATGCGAAGTGGATGATGATAATTTTCAGCGATAGTAGTCTGGGGAGAAGCACATTTTTTACTTAGATTAATTTCTTTGTATATGCATTAGTTTGGATTTCTTCATGGAACTAAATTTTCAAAAAAAAAATTAAGGGAAATTTCTTTTGCTAAATTCATCCCTAAAGTATTTGTGACTAATTTCTATTAAAAAAAGTCTATCTCGACAACTATATCAAAGCCACTGAAAATTGATGTTGATCGGATAGTAGAAAAAAAAAATATTTAAGACTTTATCTTCTTTGAAAATGAATAAGTTTTTGAAAAATTGAAATTATTGAGATATTTTTTTTCCTTACCGATTCAACATCAAATTTTCAGGCTGTATATTGGCGAGATTAGAACCTTTTTTTTACTGGATAATTATTTTGTTATACTCCAGAAAGAAAATTATATAGAGTCATCCCAGAAATTATTTTAGAAAATTGTTCAATGAAGAAATTCAAAAATGAATGCATATACAAAGAAATTATTCTAAGTAAAAAAATGTGCCCCTCCAAAGAATACATATTACCCTGAAATTTCATTCACTTTCTGTCCCAACAGATAAAAATTATCGCCTCAATTTTCATTTCAAATCCAAAAAAGTGGGTTGAAATTGGACAACGCTGAGCATCAAAACTCAAAAAATCGAAAAAAATAATCAGTATGCATTCTTGTAGTTTAATTGGATGAATCGATGCATTTTTTCAACTCCTCTGCTTGAAGTTCATTTCGAAAAAAAATTCTGGAAGTTGATACGAAAAATGTCAAAAAACATGGTTTTGGAAAAATTGAAAATTTTCCTAAAAGTATTCTTCGTTCTTCTAAATTGCACATCGTAAATGATGATGCTTTTTCATGGCTTAAAAAAACTACAAATTCCAACAAACATTACGATGTAGTTATTATCGATTTTCCTGATCCATCCTCTCCCAGGTTTGTTGAGTCGCTAATATGGTGTTCTCTGATCCAAATATCTATATTTTTAATGATCTCCTATAAAAGAAGATTAAATAAAACAAGTCATAGCTGGAGAGTTATTTAAAGACAAATAATATGCTCATATCTATATGCAAGTCTCTAGGCGAATATGATTTAGTGTTCAAAAATGGGAAGGTAGTATTATCTGTATGAGGTCAGCGTAACTTGAAATCGCCCGAGACAGAGTCAAGAGAAAATTGGTCTGTTGGAACTGTAAAAAAGGTTTTCTAAACACATTTGCACAATTCATGTTGATTTTAAATATTGTTTTGTTCAAGATTCATTTCCTGATATATATATATATTAATAATATAAAAATAGAATATATATATACTATTACTATTATTATATATATTAATACTATATTAATATATATTATTTAGATATTTATTCATTAACGTATTTATTTATATACGCATACATACACTGATATACATACTGTTTTTATGTAAAATAGTAAGAAATATATATAATTTATATATATGTATATAAACAATAATATATTATAAATTTAAAAATTTAATAAAATATAAGTTATATTTTTGTAAGGAATTAGATAGGGGTTAACAACTATACATATAAGTCTCTTTGTTTGCTAATTATTATACAGATAATAGTATGGATAAGGAAACAAAAATAATGAATCTTTCATATAAAGATAATTTATACTGATATTTATATTGATAAATAGCATGTTGATACGTTCATAGTATATAATATAAATACGTTTTATTATTAAGATATTATATCTTGAACCCTCAAGATAAAGTTGAATCCAAATCGCATTCGCAATTCAAGTTACTTTGAAATATATATCTTAGGAAAATTAAGTATATATATATGTGCTCATGTAGAACAGATACTACTGAAATACTTATATACTTCTCCATAGATATATTAACTTATAACTTATAGTGTAGTTACACTATAGGTTTAGTTAACTACTATATCTACAGAGAACTATACCACAATTTAATTGCAATTTTAATATTAAGCATCATTTAAATAGTAATATATATATGCATTAATTATTTATATTTAAGTCAGTATGGCTGGTATATATTTCATAATATTAACAGCCTATTGTTTATTGTGATTAATATTACCATGATCTGATGAAATGTAATAAATGTAGACTTCTGGACAGATTTAAATGGTGGTTAGGCAAATTTATATATTAAGTAAGATACACTCATGCCTGTTATTAATCGAACTAATAGTGTTTAATAATAATGGAGAGTGAGGTTGTTAATGATATAGAGAGAGTATAATAGTTATGAAAATTGAAGATAATTGGGATTATAAATTATATAGGATTACAGTGAGTTTATAGTTAGGAATTACTATATAACATCTGCTGGTCCCACTGTAAAATTATATTAGTATATCACGTTTTGGAAATAATAGTACTTAATGCAGCACCCCTAAACCTAAATAACATATATAAAGTATCTATACGGTATTTGTAGCTAGTGATTGTATATATATATAGTATATATATAATATAGCTAGATTATAATTATACGTCTAAATATATATATACACTCACCATTAGTATATATTAATATAGTTATATAATATATATATCGTTATTACTGATGGATAGACATGAGAATTTCATTATATATTATAGTAATAGTATACATAGAATATATATTTAAACAATACTTATATTATAGCTATAGTGTATATATATTATGTATATATTATATGACTATATATATATTATGTATATACTATATATATTATATATATATATAATATTAAATATATTTCATAATAATTTTATAATATATAATACTTATATATATTCAATCAATATATATATCTATAAGATTAATATATTATTATATTTATATAATTTATCTCATACAGAAATCTATAACTTATATAAATTATAATTATATTATAATAATACTATTATTATATAATAGACAGGTGGTTAAAATTGTGGGCCGATGCTGAATGTAAACCACACCTAAACGTCAATTTTTTTTTACTGCATTCATTTGACATTTTTCAATTTCAGACTTACTCATGTTGAAACACATGGAAGAGATACAACAATGGAGCAACGTCTGTGAAAGGTTAAAGTCTATTTCAGCTCTAATATGTGAAAATGAGCGTTCAAACAAATGCAATATCGTGCTACTTCGTGCACTTCGTGATTTCTTCATTGGCAATTTAAATCTCGGTCTAAAGGTGTACAATCGGGAAAAACATCGAAAATTTTGAGCAACCGGGATCTGTCAGGAATTGAAAAACCAGTGCATGCTTCGTACAGCTACGTACTGGCAGAAAATATTGCTGCTGCTTCGCAGATTGTTCCTGAGAGCCACCACTTCAAACTCGTCGTGCAGTGCAACAATTGCACCTCTACACGCTTCGTCGTTGATGAATTATGCATAAAGACTTGCATTTAAACGCTTACAAGGTGCAATTTGGACTCAAGAACTAAAGCCTCTTGACCATACAAAACGTCGTCAAATGGTTCAGAATGGTCCCAAGAAAATTAGCAACAGTGGTATGATTCAATTTTCGCAAGAAAATCAAAAAAGGTGCCAAATTTGGTGGTGGAAGATTGAACGAGAATGCAATGCTTCATTTTGGATGAATATAATCCAAGAGTGATTGTCGAAAAAACCAATGCACCCACAAGGAGTGACTGTTTTGTCAAGGATTTATGGCTGACGGCATCATACGGCTCTATTTTTTCCAAAATTTGAGAGGTGTGTCAGCAGTTACTGTGAAGTGGTGTTCGCTTAGTGTGAGATGACTAACGTACTCTTTATGAGAAAGAAATTGGAAGGTATGATTGTGACGATATGTAGTTTCAAATATGATCAGGACTGTTGTCCCTCACCCCCCTTTGGGGTCCACTCACAGCTAACTGAAACAATGGCTCTTTTCGCCGACAAATTCAATGGCCCTGTATCTCACACTTGTGGCGATGCTCAATTGCCCTCGCTCACAAGATTCAGTGTGATTTACACCGTTGATTCTTTCTTGGGGGTTATTTGAGAACGAAAAGGTGTACGATCGATAAAGCCAGCAACAATTCAAGAGCTAAAGGATATGAGATAATTCGGCCACATTAACGGCATTTAGAACCTCAATCTATGCTTCTCAGCTCATCGAAAATTTGACCATCGGATGAGGTGTGCCGCCGAGCGGTCCGGCGCATGGCCGAATATTTTTGTTCCATACATAATTGAACCCATACTCGATATTTATCATAATAGAAAAAAATGACAATTTATTACCAATAATTTGGTCGATTAAATCAATAATCAACTCGCCACCTTTAAAATTTACACCAACCAATATATTTTAAAAAGTAATTAATAATTAATATATATACGTTAGATATAATCAATATCCATAAATAATAAATATAATATTATAAGATAGATATAAATATTAGTATTATATTTAATCACAATGGTAGTAAATTATAAGGATATCAAAAATAAAAACTATATTTATATATATATTAGAGATATATTATAGATTATTATTGGTCCATGTGTGTTCTGTGCTGTGTGTAGTAAATGCGTGCAATTTATTGCACGTGGCAATTATTGATACCTTTGTGACTGTGAGTGTAAGTGGAGTGTAGGTGTAGATATTGATTTATAGTGTGTTGTATGTGGACTTCATTCTATTTTTGTTCCCCTCTACTTACACTCCTGTATCTTCCTTTTTAGACCTTTCCTATATTCTTAGCGTGAAAAGTATTGAAATTATCTCTTGTTACTGAAAGAGAGAAGAACATATGAAGAACGTCTCACATCTATATTGATCAATTACTAGACAAGTGACTTTCTTTTCTTGTCCTCATGGCATTTCCGGCGAGAATACCAAGAAAGCAAAAAAGTACTTTTATTTAAGACAATTACTAGTGACAAGTTCATCCACTTGAATTTTTAAAATGATACTTTTCTAGGTAGACGACTAAAACAGAAGGAAACTGAGATCAGATAGATTGATTGATTATATCAAAGGGTAAAGGATTATAATCTTATATCTTAATTTTTGCAAAGATTAAATGTATCCCTCTTAGACTGTTGTTATATATATATTGCTAGAGTTATAAATGACAAGTGCGTTCTTATTTTATTTTGCTTTCTGTATTTTAATCACCTCAAAATATATAAGTTTTCGTTTTTACTCTTTTATATTTTAATTTATATTTTGTTTTTGGTGGAGGAGGGTGGGAGAAGATAATTTTTGCCCTGATCGAAAAATACCTAGACGTGGGTGGTATGCTCTCCGAATCTCAAAGAGAAAACTGTCTAAAGAAGTTTTCATCCTGGTATAACTAATAGATGGATCGGAAACTGTTCACAAGAATACTCCGAACATTCGAGTTCTACAATTGCTACGGGTAGTTTAACTATTTCGGTTACCATATGGCATCTTTTAATAACCATAGTTACATTTGCACCTTTTCTGTAAGTTTCACAAAGCGGCGTCACTGCCGAATTCCACCGACCACACCAGCACACCAACCTGACTAAACACACATATAAACCGAAACCCACCAAGCACCTAATACTACGCCAACACGAACCAAAATACATCCATAAAACAGCACCACGCCAACACACCAGCTTGACCGAACACGCCAAACACTTTGAGCATAACAACGTTCAACACACCAACAACTACCAACACTCACCGTAAACACACCAACACACCAACACACACAAACAACACAACACACCAAACACGACCATATACAACCTCCAAACACGAACGCAACCACACCAGAACAACAACACACCAACAACACGAATTACACACCCACTACACGTCACACCACACTCATCCAACACACACAACACCACCAACACTACTGAGACACCAGTATGATACAATGCTCTATAAAATTTATGAATTGTCAATATAAGATACACTTTTCACAGAATTCTCTCTTGAAATTTGTCTCTACAAATCTATTCTTTCCTTTGAAGGAAGATACAATTTTTTTTTAAATTTTGATCATTCACCTCACCGTGTGATATTCTAAATTAATTTTTTCCTTCCCTCTTTTATAATATAAATATGATTATTATTATTTAATATATATATATTATTATTATTTTATTATATTATTATTTATTATTATATAATAATATTATATATATTATATTATTTATTATTAATTATTATATTGATTATATATTTTTGTTATTTATTATTATTTAATTCATTATCTCATTATTATTATTGTGAATTATTCATTATTTAATCATTAATTATTAATTATGTGAATTAAAATTATGTATATGATTTATATATATTATTATTATTATTATATTATAATTATTATTATTATTATAAGAATATTATTTTAATTATTAATTATATATATTGTATTATGTGTTGTGTATGTGTACGAAATATTTAATAAAATACTCGTTCATTTTTCAAAAGGCTTAAAAAAAGATCAAAAAAGCCATCAAAAAGCAAACTATTATCATGTGAGATACTAGGTGTATACCTGCAAAACACTCAAAATTTCCAAAAAAACATTCAAGCATTCATTCATTACATTTAAATTTCTTAACATTTATACCGGGCTTAAGATTTTTAATAAAAGGTGATTCAGGTCACTAGATAATAATTTTTATCCAACTTTGAAATAAAATTTTAAAAACAATATTGCAATGATTTCTTCGTCAAAAAAATATATTGTGATGATCGTCGATGTATATGCTTCCATATGTTTTAGCTTGGTTGGATCCAACCTTGTGTTAGCATTAATTTCGATCTTAACGGTGTTGATATTGTGATCCCAACATCTCTAAGAGTGTGATATTACATCCTCCATCGTCATTGCAATTAAATTGATACACAACATAATTCTGTAATTCTTTTCCGAACTATGCAACTCACGAGAAAGTGTTTACAAAATTTGAGGATAATCGTCTTCGGTGGATGCCATCATTCGTAGTAAACACGTTTCACACATCTACTCTTATCTCTTCTGAATTCTTAACAGCGATTGCCGTTACACTCTGTGACAAAATTATGTATTAATTCTTCTGTTTTCTGATCTCTAGAAAAATTCTTCAAATGTTCTTATATATTATAAAATTAAAAAGTATCTTGCTTTTCCATGTTAGTGAAATTTACTACTCTTAATTGCACAAATAGTCTTTAGTTAAATTATTCCTCTTATATTGTGGGATACACTATCAATACTAACACTACTAAAGATACTCCTAATATCTGTCAAACACAGGTATACAACCAATGTAAATATGGAGCATTACACGGCGGATTTCAATCACCTTGTAGAGTTTCCGTTTGCTAATTGTTTAAAATTTTATTATCAAGTATTAACGATTTAAGTATATCTGCGCTATTGAGGACAGAATCTCTTTTTATAAAAAACTTAAGCCGGATACATGATAACATATTATTGCAAATTTAAGTGAAATGATTTGATTGGACAATGCCCGCCTGATTTTTAGTTGAATGTTTTAATAGTAACTATTTTGAGTGTTTTGCAGGCTACACACAGTAGTGCCATGATAATAGGTGTATTTGCAATTAATGTTTGATTTTATTGAGTTTTTTGATTTGTTCATGCAAAAGTGTGATGTTTTAACTTCCACAATTATGTAAAATAATTTTATTTTTTTTATATTATATTATTATTATTATTTTATTATGATTGATTATTATTATAGTTATTATAATTAACATAGAATAAGCATTATTATTTATTATTTATTTTATTTATTTATTATTTATTATTGATTATTATTTATTATTATTATTATTATTGATTATATTTGATATTATATTTTTTATAATTAGGTATTGTTTCTAAAAAGAGAAAGGTTTAAGTTAATTTAAATGCATTTGTAAATATAAAAGAAACCTTAATAACGTTATATAAGTTTCTCTTTTGTCAAAATTTTGAACAATTAATTTTTTTTTGTTCGAAGATTTCTATCTAGTCGTGAATAGATCCATGGGCCAATATTTACGTACTATAACTTTTGTGATCGAATTTTTAATGGTTAATTTATAAATCTGAAAGCTAATTATTATATTTATAATTATTATTCCACTATTTACATTTATCCGACACATTATTTTTGCTAATAGTCGAAATTTAATGTGAATGCTATGTAATTTTAAGGTCCGAAGGTATTATCTAATTACTTGAAAATTTGCTAGAATGTATTATAAATTTGAATTTGATTATATTATATATAATTTACTAAAGATTTAAGAATAAGTTACATAATTATAAAATACTGCAGTAGAAATATATAGTGTTAGAGGTGGAACTAATTTGCACAAAAGATTGATTCCTTGTTTTAGAAGGGATGTACATAACGCTCCTAATAGTATGTCTGTCACGCACAAAACGGTGATAAGAACCTAGTGGATAATGAGTCGCCGGTTACTGTTAGATCCAGCGATATTAGGAGATCAGTGTTCGAAACTCGCTTGATGGAGAGTTAAAATCTCCTTTGACTCATCTTTAAGCAAAATTACGTATTTTAATTGATAAAAACTAAAAGTCATAAGAATCTATGTAAATGTCTAAGAAATCATGTAAAACAAAGAAATTTTCATTCGCTGTGAAAAGTAGTATTATGACATTGGATTTAAAAGTATACATTGTTGGAAGGAATGTTTTACCGACGAAACAGATTTTAAACTCTTTTAAATGTTTAAAACTGTTTCGAACTATTTTGGAGACAGCTTAGACTAATGCTTTTCTTATTATATCTTTTACACTTGTATAATTAATATTTTAAGTTGCAAAATAAATATCATAAGAAAAATGTGAAGAAAAAACCTAGGCTTAATTTGAGCTCCAATGTGCTATTGTGACTATATATCCCATATGTCAGCACTAAAACAGACAAAAGGCTGAAGGAATTAATCAAAGCGAGGCCATAACAATGAGATGGATAAAATTCATATGAAACTTTTCATTCCATGGCCTACTCAGGATAGAACTGTTAGGAAAATACTAGTATCTATAGGATTGTCCGTATGTGCATTATGCTACAATCCAAGATTATCCTATAATTCTAAAAATTAAATTGAATAAAAAGACTGATAACACATCCACTAAGATGATCAATTCTTCGAACACAGCTCTTCATCTCGACGCTACGTGAGAAATTAGATTATGATATCATTCAATTTCAAACGAGAATGTTTTGATTGTGGTGTTAGGCAGATTATTCAACAGAACTATAAAAGCTTAAAAAAAACTTCGCAGTCATTCCTGTGCGCACTTGTCCAGTTCGAAGGAACAATTTTGAAATTGCAGGACGTAGACGTGTTATTATTTAGATGGGACAGCAAGATGTATACATTGTTATGTGGGATGACTTCATCATAAGATTTACCTGCTGGCAGAAGCTCTGATATCACCAGTTAAAGGTCACATATTTAGCGTGAGCGGAGTCCAAACCCATATCTTGTGAAGAGTTATGGTTATACGTCTTTGAAGCTAGTGCGAATGGAATCACAACAGTAAATGCTCCTCGCAGTCAGTTGCTGCAACTCGATAGTCTGATGCTTTTAGTATTTGAGGATGTGAGTGCGGCGCGAGGGAAAAGATGTCAACGGGTCATAAGCTGTCGGTGTCTTACGGAGAAAAATATGCGACATTTTAACATCTACACAGTTAAAGTAGACCTTTAATCAGCTTCTAAACAGTTTTAAGGTAAAATAATTGCTATATATGTGTTTTGGTACAACATCTAATATCAGTAACAGAATTGAAAGTATTGAAAACTTAAGGTAACAGTGCAAAAAACATATTACCACTATAATATTGGACAAATTACAAACAAAAAAAATTTATGACCCCTGTAGCAGAAAAAATTTAGATTTATCGAGTCACTGTAAGCAAAACTGATCATGAAACTAATAAATTTGTTGGTACCAAAAATAAAGCGACTTTTTATCCATTAGGTGCTATAATTATTGCATCCGCTTGAAGAAAACAAGATCATTTTTGAGAATCCTGATTTTACTAACTTTTTGGGGATATCCTACTATCCTAGTGGCAAGTCGCATATGATCTGACAGCAGGTTTCGATTTAGGTTCAATCGTGCAGTAATGCCAGAGACGTGTCACTAAAGTTCGGTTTTCTGGTATAGCTCAAAGGATCCTCAATGCCATAGCATACAGATTTTTACAGAGCAGTGGGTCTTGTTCTAATTGATGAGCTTTTGCAGTCTATTGTCAGTGTGTATTGTATCATGAATACGGCTCAGAAATAAATACATTCTTTTGGAATGATGACAAATATAGCCAAAGGTTTAATTTTGTACCATTTTTTCAGTGCCTATTCTTTCTCTCCAGGGTTCGTCGGTACAAAAATTTGACCATATAATTATAATAACATATATTACGAAGTAATATTTATATGTTATATAGCTATTTTATACGCTGAGCTAATTAATTAATTAAGATAGTATATATTAAAATATATTAAAATATAAGTAATTATTTGATTAATTAAATTAAAATATTATATTATAGTGATATATATATTTATATATACCCATATACTCACTATATATATATATATGGTATTATTTAAATATTATAATTACTCACTCTCACTTTATTACTCACATATAATAATTAATAATTATAAATTAATAAGATTAGAATCAAAGTTATATGAGTTAATAAACAGAATGTATTATCAAGAAAAACGGGAAGCCCCACAGAGTGTTATGAAGGTAGCCTAAGTGGCTATGAGAATACTTAGTGTGACAATCTCAAGTACCTAAGCCAAATAATTTTTACACCCGTATATATAACTATATATAAATACTAAATATATATACATTAATAATAGATATATATAATTGATAAACCGATTCTCAAATATTTTCTGAATTATAATTTCTAATGGACATTTCCTAATCTTTTTATATTATGAGGACAAAGATTCCAGGTAGTTCAAAGAAAACTTCCATTGAGAACCTAACCTAAAATTTTGGATTCCGTAAATATTTTTAAGATGTCCTCATGAGCAATAGAATTAAATGTAAAGAGGCTTTGTTGCTATGGCACTGTTGGTAGTTCACACAGCATCGAGTTTCTGGCTCCGTGCTTTGTGATATCGTAACCACTTGCATATCTATTGGTCTCTAGCATTTTCTGACGCTTTTCAAGACCACACTTAGAAGCAATGTCTCCCTCATTGGACCCATAGGAATCTATTTCTGGCGCTTGTTAATTTTTAGAGAGGAAACTTTGATGGTTTTCTTTTATTTTTTCCTTTTAATTTAGTCAAAATATTAGTTTAAAATTTTAAACTTAGAGACTGATAAAAATAAATATTTATTAAAAGTGCAGGTAAAATACTTATACCGATAAATTAAACAAATCTTCAATCAATTAGATAAGGGAAAAACATCATGGTTAAGAAATTTATTAAACAAATTTATTCAACAAATAATTAGAACTTTTTTGTAATAGAAATATATATCTTAATTACAAGCAAATATAATATATATATATATATATATTATATATATATATTATTATATACTATAATATTAATATAATAAAATATAAGATTATTAAATATATAATTTTTAGATTTTTATTTTAGAATTAAATATAAGTTATTAATTATATATATATTTAGCTATTAAAATGAAAATTAATCATATTAATGCATTACATGCCAAATAGTATGTATTGAAACTAGAAAACTTATAGTACCTTTATAATTAATATATTAATTAATAAGAAATTAGGTATTTATAAAAATATTTATAAATAAATATACTTTATAAAAAGATAAATATTTAAGTCAATAAATAAATATAATATAAAAAATCGTCAAATTGATATAAATTTACAAGATGCAAGATGAAATAATAAAACATTCAAACGTTTTTCACACGAAATAATATAATAATATAGTATATTATTAATAGTGGAGTGTGATTATAGATATATATAATAATTATATCGTTATTAACGTTAATAACTAATTAAATACTATGTAATGTAAATTAAGCTGATATATGTTAAGGGCCGTTATAAGTAATAATAAATAAGTTACTAATTAAGACACATATGTAATTTAAGGCCTATAAATCTAAATCGAAATTATATATAAAACGAAACAAGACTTATAGAATATATATTGCTATATAGAGAGTGAAGTGATGCATACATAGTGATTAACTCACGCAATAATGGTAATGATAAATTCTATAATTTACTGGGTTGAGGGACTTGTCGAGCGATTGATCAAACGACCAAAGCTCTTTAACTGCCAACTAAGGGCTTCAGTGGCTCAAAGACCAATATATTAAGGAGAGGTAACCTTTACTTTGCTATTAGGAGGTCTTATAAGGATATATTTAGGTTAGGTATGATTAACTATTAATCAATCCCTATTTTCTAATATATAGATATATATTTAATACCTATATATAAATATAAATATATTATATATATTATTATAATTATATCTATTAATATATATATATAGGTAACTATTATATCTATATATATATAAAAATATACTGTATATGTAAGCTAGATATATTTATTTATACTCTAGATATATATATATATATATATATATAATATAATGTATACATATAATATAATTTATATATATAGATAAATATATAAATAATAAGTTAGTAATTTATTAGGTAGAGAAAACTATTCATGTTATATTACGTTAATTCAGTTATTGTCGCTTTTCTGTGTGAAATAGTCGACGTGACTCCGTCACATCTGTGTCACGTATAAATCTATCAGAAGGGGTTACCTCTTACACCAGTTCTCTCTCCCTAGTTAATCAGGCCTCTCACCTATATTTCTTAAATTTGTTCTAAATACATTATACTAGGGTACGTTACTTATACCTTCAGAATATAGTTTTTCATATAAGTTTATCATTACAGTTATATAGATTTAACTATAATGAGTACAGTGTTAACTTATTATAATTATTTGGGAATATTTTAAGATTATCTAGGCCAGAGTATGAGGCTTGTTGCGTGGACATAATCTCATCGTATAATCATTGACAACATTTAATTAATAACTAGGTAATAGAATTACGTTTAAGAACCATGCGTACCATGGTTCTTTATATAGACTCTCGCGCTCTCCAATTATTAAACTATATATACTCACGTAATAAAATAAATAATATACGTGAATGTCTCATATATTATGACGATAAGCTATAAAAATACTTGTTTTTGTACGTGGGTATTATTTATTATATTTTTTAGTGGTATAATATATATATTCTGATTATATGTTATTAGTATAGGCATGCCTTGTGACCATATACTTATAGGTTTTAAATTATATATAAATATATGTACTAATATGTGTTAATGGATAGTATAGTATATATTTTTACTTTCTATGAGTTTGATACTATAATATATAATATTATTATTATATATATTTATATAGGTATATTAATTTATATATTCGGCAGCCTTCTACTTTTTCACACTCTTGCTTGTAGCTCTCTCTCTCTCCTTTCTCTCTATCTGTATCTGCCCTACCCTAACTCTCCTACCTTCTCTCTCTGTCTCTCCTATTCCTCTCTTCTTCTCTCTCTCGTCTTCTCTCTCTCTCTCTCCTCCGTCTCGTCTCTCCTCTCCCTCTCCCATCTGTTCCACCTCTCCTCTTCCCTCTCCCTCTCCCTCTCTGTCTCCCTCCCCTCTCCGCGCTAGAAATCCTGATCCTCTCAACTTTCCTTCTTTTTCGTGTGTGTTATCATCGCTTATACGTGCCCTCTTCCCTCCTGCCCTCTCCCTAATCTACATACCCTCTCTTCCCGACTCATATTGTGATCTTCCCGTGGTCGCCTGCGCTCCTGCCTCTCTCTCTCTCTTCTCCTCTCTCTCTCTCTCTCTCTCGTCTCTCTCTCTCTCTCTCTCCTCTCTCTTCTCTCTCTTCCTCTTCTCTTCTTCTCTCTTCTCTCCATCTCTCTTCTCTCTTCTCTCTTCTCTCTTCACTCGAAGTCTCTCTCTCTCTCCTCTCTCTCTCCGTTCTCTCTCTCTCTCTCTCTCTCTCTCTCTCTCTCTCTCTCTACTTCTCGCCATAATCTATTGAGTATTTTCTTTTACGTTTCTAATATTCCTTATATTTATATTATATATTTAGGAACATGTACAGATCCTAGCGGACATAGTGATATACAACAAATAAATAAGCCCACAGAGTCCTATCGAGGACATGCCCCAGTCAACCAAACTACTCGCACTAACCACACATGCTCATCGTCAAGAATCCACCAAGCACTAGGGCTTGTCATTGTTGTAAAACTACAACAGGTATCGACTCTTTTTTGCTTAAGTCAAAAGATGTGTTGCACTTAATAAGTACTATAAATATTTTGCTACTCTAAACCTATGTTCCACATGGCAGGCTTCAAGATTAATAATGCAAGTGTATTGAATCAACATGGCAATCTAACAATTAACTGCTATAACTAAAAACCCGCAATTTGGCTTCGCTTCCCAAAATTTTATTAATTTTACCTTTTTTGATCGATAATCCCAACCCGATCCATAAAAAGAATCTAAACCTTCTTAAAATGTTCAACTAATTGAGTCACACTCCAACAACCTTGCGCTCTGGCAGACTATTCAAAATAACAACCTATTACTAGGCAATGCAGCTCTTTATATCAAGCGATGGCATCGCTTTCTTTCTTATTTTCTTATTATGCCCCCTGGTCACCTGTCCATGTTCTCCATTCTTCCACTCATTAATTTATTGGTCCCTATGTTATCAATAGATGTAAATTTGTAGACTTGTATCATGTCCACTCTGAGAAATCGCTTTCAGAAAACATTCCTAACTCTCAGCCTCTCCTCATAGCTCTTAAACCTCTAATAACCCAGCATAACTCTCCTGTGTTGCATATCGTGCTCACTCTCTCTAGCTATATCAAGGTCTTTCTCTCTATACTACATATATGTATATAATACGCTCTATTACTGCCTCAATACAGTGGTTCTATACGTGCTAGCTAACTTGATCCGTGCTGAGGTACTTATCTCTTGCTTTGTTAAAAACATTGCGACTTTATATCGATAGTTGGCGCATGCATCTCTATTAGCTTTATTTGCTTAGGCTTCAAACAATTGTGTTGAGACTAGCTACTTTCAAAATTACTGCTTATAATCACAAGCTCACAATACTTTTTCTTGTTCCACAGAGACTCAAGCCATTACCACGATCATATCGTAAGTATTAAACCCAATTTGTTATGGTCTGTTAGTAATTCTCAAGAGTGTAAGAACCTTTGACTACTTATTTACTTTTAATTCATTTGCCACTTATATACTTTGCCCTACCATACTCCTCAAAGAGAAGAATATTGTCCAAAGAATCCATTTTTTGAGTGATCATGTTGATGGCGGATGCGACTATCACTATTCCTTAACCTGAGATTCATGGTTGTGTCTTTGTCTCATTTAGTAATTCAAAAATATCTTTGCCGATATTACTCTAATAAATTCACATTTGCATTTTATATTAGTTTCAAGGCGTTATATAAGTATCAACTTATATTATTAATTTATTAATGGATCTCAAATAGTTAATGGTGAGACTCCACTCAGTACTCATAAGAATACCCGTTCGTGGGACAAATCCACGTATACACATTAACGTTTTACCACATCGGTATAGATATTATTCACCAATCAGTTAGTTGTATTACGAGTCACTGTTTTCATTTCGCGGATCCCGTCTTTTAATCAACCCCACTGTACCACGCGCTCAATATCAATGCATTAGTTACTTTTTTTCATTCAGTTCCTGGGTATGGTGGTGGAACCTTTTATCAAAGCTTTTTACATGAAAGTCTAAATGTAGTACAATATCAACTGGGATCTCCTCAAGGTTCAGATGTTGCACACGTCGATGTTAAATGGGTCCTCAGGTAAATATCTAAATGTTTGTTTTAGTGACATGCAACCGTACACATTCATTATCTTATCTATGGCTTGAGGACAAGGATCATAAACAAATAACCTTTTAATAATCTTCTATGCCTAATTTGTTCTAATAGAACCTGCTTATTCTCTCCGAGAGTTAACTTTTCCAGACCTTTACAACCAGAGAGCACACAAGTAAAAACTAATTTTAAAACTTGATTAAATCATTTTTCCCACAAAATTTTCTCTCTACATTTTCCTTTGCTATAAATAGGCTATCAAACACAAAAGCTGTGTTTACAAGATCAAATTCTAGCTTACCTCAACT
>JABUQX010082648.1:0-23521 GCA_015478945.1 Trachelipus rathkii | reverse complement strand
ACTATGGACATATGTGAACTTTACCACTGATGTTAAGAAATGATGAGTTTTGTAGATATATTTGCTAACTGCCGATATATGTTAGAAATGAGGCATATGTTAAATTTTGTTGAAGTAATGTTAGGTTTGCCCGAGAATTTTGTTAATGTCTACGCTTATTCATAGTAAATGATGATTATCTAGACGAGTGACACTTTGATGAGATAGTGTCAATTCATAGCTTTCAAGATGACAGGATCTTTGATAAGAATTGGCACTTTTTTAAGGGATTGTAATAGTAGTCTGTACCTGTTTGCTGAAATGTGGAAAAATGGGGCAACATGTCGAATTGTAATGACCTGTTAGCTACTTTTCCCTTTATAATAGGATTTTCCAGGATGTTAGCGGATTTTTCATACGCGAGGTATGTTAGGTTGGCATTTGTACATTACTGCTCTTTAAGTTCAGGTTATGATATTTAGCTTTAATTGACGCTTAAACATTTGTTGCGATAAAGCATAATTCGTAGGTCATTATAAAGACTTATTTTATAATTTATGTTTATCCAAATGGATACTCGAAATGTGACTAATCAATTGTTCAATAGATCATAGGCGAATGAGTGGGGGAGGGTGAGTTGGTGGTTTGATTTACTGATTTACTGCACTTAAACTTCATAAACTTACAATTTGCTGTGATATTTTATTCAAGACACTTATTTATTATTCTCGAATAAAATTTAGTTATTTTTCATGTTATGGTTAGTAAAACTTTTTGTTTGCAATTATTCGTTGGGATTATGATTTAGACGAGGATATGATAATTATTTGTTAAAATATTTACGCAAGCTGATGCTAAAAATCGAACGTTAGCCATTTTATTCGTGTCAGTATGATGATTAACAGAGGTTATACTAAGTTTGTTAAAATATTTTCATGTTAATGTAAAAATAACAAATGAATGTTAGAAGATTGCTTGAAAAAAGTGAACTTAGGTCACGTTTGTACGAGTGTTAGGTACTTTTCGTTTTAAGCGGAACTTGTTAAGTTAGTATATTAGTACGTATGTTGTTGTTTTGGTCGTTTAATTATATTCTTATCCAGTTAATTGTATTTAGATTTTTTAGTAAAAAACTTGTACGTCGCATTATATTCGAATGTGCATTATAAAAAACGATTTTTAGTTATGTTAGTCGAAAGATATCGAAATTGACATTAATCAATTAGATCAAATAGATCAAAATGTCAATGAAATGATGGTAGGTTGGGCGTTGGCGACGGGTGTTGATTACTGATTACATGCTTAAATCGGTAAGTAGTCATTTTACCATATATTTTTTATCAAAGAGCTATTTTTGTATTTATGTTTAGGATAAAACTTTGTTATGTTTACAAGTTATCGTCATCGATGTCACTATCAGGCTTTATTAATTTTGTATAAATATTTAACAATACTGTAGGTAATAACGTAATATGTTATATATGCTGGAAAAAAAGTATGAATAGTTACGTTTGTACGCAGATGGTAGTATACTTACTTAAATAAGTGTGGAACTTGTTAATGGTTACTGTTTATACGCGTAGTGTGTTAATTTGTCTTTACTTATTTCTAGTTTATATACGTTATTTAGCTTATTAATTGAAAAACATTGTATGTTGCAGATATTTCGCGTTAGTATATAACGAACTCATTTTTGTGCTATGTTATTGTTGTACTCGAAATGTGAAGTAAATCAATAGTAATGTAAAATTAACAATTGATAAGTTAGAGATTTATTTAAGCCGTGTAATAGTTACGTTTTGTAACCTCTATGGTAGGTACTTTAGTGTTGTTAAAGTGTGGAACTTGTTAATTTAGTATTATTCATGGTAAGTGTGTTAGTTTTTGTCATTGCTCCATTATATTCTTAGTTTTGGTAATGCAATGTTAGCTTTTAATGTGAAAAAGATGTTACGTTAGCATATATTCGTGGTCTGTTATAAAGAACTTATTTTAGTACTATGTTATTCGAAAAGGTACTCGATATGTGACCTGAAATCATAGATCGAAAGATCAATAAGGAACATGAAGAATGGTGGAGGGAGGGAGGAAACGGAGTGGTTTATTACTGTTACTCCTTTAAATTCAGGTAAACATTACACTTACAAATGATTCATTCAAGAACTTATTTTATGTAGTTTTGGATAAAACTTTGTTATATTTATCTTTTTGGAAAACTTTGTATGTTTGCACCTATTTCTGGGATTATGATTTTTGTTAAAGTATATAAATTTTATGCTAAATATTACTATGATATGTAAAACTTTGTTACGTTGAGCAATAGTCGTTGTCGTATGATAATCGGTTTCAGTTATGATAACTTTTTTGCTAAATGTTTTTGTATCTTTGTTAAAGATTAGCTTTAATATGTTAGCGATATGCCTGAAAAAGTGGAATAGGTTACGTTTTGATTGCAATGTCGCTACTTAAGGGTGTGTTAGTGCGGAACTTGTAAGTTAAAGTTTTTGTGTTGAAGTTGTGTTATTTCGTTGTACTTATTTTCTGTAGTTAGTTACTACGCTATTTAGCTTTATGAGGGAACTTTATTACTTGATAAATTCGCTTGATCTTTGATAACGGCAAGGTATGATACATTTTTTGCTAAATGTAATGTGGCAGTGTAAGATTAACGTTAATGTTAAGAGATATGCTTGAAAAATAAAAAAAGTGTGACTAGGTTACAATGTATTATTTTACTGGTGTCTAAGTGTTGAACTTTGTTAAATGTTGACTGCATCAGGGAATAAGTAGTAGGGTTTTGTCTTACATTATTATCGATAGTTCCGTGATGCTATGTTAGCTTTATTGATGTGAAACTTGTTACTTAGAGTTACTCATTGATCTGTATGAATGACGCCAAGATAAAATTAATATTTTTGGTTTAATTTACTATGTTAATGCTAAAAACTTTGGTACGTTAGCATTGTGAATAGGTTGCGTCCTTGTATGCTTTGTTAGTTACTTCACTGCGCTAGGTGTGGAAACTTTTTATGTTGACGGCTAGTCATGTTTAGATGGTTAGTTTGTCGTTCATGGTATATATCTAGTTCAGATGAGCTAAGTAATCTTTATTAATGTGGAACTTTGTTAACGTCAACATATATTGATGATACTTTTGTATAAAGAATTGATTTATGTTATGTGTATCCAGAATCAATACTGAAATTGGTGACTGGAATCATAGATCATGGATCAATGATAAAGGAATGGACAGGAGCGGTGCAGGATTGGGTTGAGGTGTTGAATGTGGTGATTTACTATTTATGATTTAGGGTATGGAAAACATGACAATTTTTTAGTAAAAATTCTTAATAAAGGAAAAATATTGAAATGAAAAAAAAATAGAACAGGAGAGGTAGGTCGATGCGTGGTGGATGGTTTTTTGATTTACTATTACTGATTAAGTATGTAAAACATGACAAATTTAGTAAAAATTTGACTTAACAAGAGATCAATAGATCAATAGCACACTGGACAGGGAGCAGGATGGGCATGTTGGATGCTTAGTTTGATATTATGATTTACTGACTTTACGGTATTGTAAAACGTTACAATTTTAGTAAAATATGACCTAAATCAATAGATCAATAGAATCAATAGATCAATAGGCTGGATGGGGCTTGGATGGTGGTTTGAGTTACTGATTTACTGATTATGGTATGATAAAACAAAAATTTGTAGTTATAACATACAAGAATAAAATTTTTTATTCTATTTAATTTTTATTATTTTTCTATTTTTATTTTTTTTTCGTGTTCTGAAACCTATTATTTCGAAATCTACGACTCATAACATATATAAAGACCTCAACATTGTTGTTATACGAATGTTATTAACTCGGCACCGCGAGCTCCAGCACGGTCCGGAGCAAACTCTCAGAGTCCGACATCATAACTCTTTGTAGACACTCAATTGAATCTGATCACCAAATTTCAGCTTATACGATCATTATTTATTGTAAGGGGTGGTCACCCCTTCGGGGAACCAGGGGCGTAACTTGCATACAATGAGGTTACCTCACCATCTACCTAACCTCCAAATTTTAGCCTATAAGATAAGTATCGAGTCGAGCAGGCATGGGTTCGATCGGAGTCAAAACGGATGCGAAGAAGCAGACGCGGCGGCAATACAGAGTCGGAGTGCGTAAAAAACGATTCGTTACAGATCGTTTTCCGACTCAGATTCGATTTCTTTCGAAATCGAATCTTCGACGTAATAGTAATAAGAATACATGTGTGTGTATGTGTATCTCACGCGCGCGCCGCTCTTCCTCACGCGCAATCGACACCTGTTCGATGATACGTTAGCTATAATCAATCTCGTTTGGAAAGCCAAAAGGGCATAAACTGTGGCCGTAGCGGCTACGCTCGGGTACCCCCTCTAATATAATCCAGAGACTTGAAATTTACCCCTGTTCGAGCTTACTATTACATACTTTTTTCAAGTTTTCGACTATATCTCTATACTTCGATATCCGAAAGGGTGTAGATACAAACCGCTCCTCAATACGTATGCTTTTTCAATATATTTAACTTTGATCAAAGTGCGATGTCTTCATAGACCTAATTTGTGACCTAAATTACTCTCTTTAAATTATTGCCTCACTATCCTAAGAATTTCTTAATTTGCATCAGGAACCCGACCAACTTTTATCATCGTTTTACAAAGTTTTTCATTAACATTATGTCGCAAGAAGAAGATATACGAGTCTAGGTTCACAAGCTGTTCAAAATTACATGTATATTCCAGGTATTAGTTTCCTTTAGGCCATTGCTTCTTCACAAAATGATTTTATGAGTCCTGCTATCCATCGCAGGACAACACAATTTAGTATATCCTTCGTGCAGTACTCAAACAAAAGGCTTTTTTAACTTTTAATCACCGCATATATTCAGAATGCTTTCGATATTCGTATTTTCAGATAACAAAAGTTTCATGTTTCGGTAGGTCTCTTGCATATGGGCTCCATAGGCAATAGGAGTGGAAGGTTTCACATTTCCATTATGAAGAAGCATTGTTGTAACCCTTTCAGTACTGAGAGTAGGTTTTCATTTATTTTTATAATTTTTTTCTATTGTATTATATTTATTTGAGTGTAAGAGATGGTTTTTATCTTTTTTCCGACATTTTTTTTATTTGTAATTAGGGAAACACGGTACAATGAGAGTACCGTCAGACTTTCAATGTCACATTTAAAACTAATTTCTTTAGTAAATTTATTATGTAAAAACTTAAAAAAAATCATTTTCAATCAATTTTAAAACGAAAAATTAATTAACTTGTAAAACTCAATTATTACTTATATAGATATATTATATATATATATAAATATATATATATATATATATATTATATATATAAGATTATATATATATATTATATATATATATATAATATATATATATATAATATTTATACTATATATATATAATATATATATATATAATATATTATATATATAGATATAGTATTATATATATATATATGTAATATATATATAACTATATATATATAGATATATATTATTATCATTATATTAATATAATATATATATATATATTATATAATATTTCTATATAACTATTATATTATATAATATATATATATATAATATATATATATATATATTAATATATAATTATATATATATATATTAATATATATATAATGTATATAGTTTAATAATATATATTATATATATTATAGTAATTATAATATATATATCTATAATATATCATCTTTCTCACCACGTGTAGTTGGGCTGCCTCTCATTATGAACCCCTCCATCGTCTTGTCTCAGTACTCTCTCTTTCTCCACCTGTCAGGTTGCTCCTCTCTTCATTGCACTGCCACAACTTCATCTAACCATCTCTTCCTTGGTCTACTCCCGCCGAGTATAGCGTAACATTTTGCGCGTATTCTCATCTTTCATCTTTCTAACATGTTAAGACCATTCAACTTATTGTTTCCACAGATCAGAAGCAGAACCCACTTAGCTCGCGCCTAATTCCACATTTCTTCCTCCTTCCCACTATACTTGCGTCGACTTATCAGTTCTTACACCTTCAATCTCCGCCGCGCTTCCACCCTATTCTGGTTAAAGGTGGAGAAGTCCACTTATTCGCTCCATACATCAGCGTCGCTCTCAGCATCGTGGTATAAATGAGCACCTTCACCTTTTTTGTCACATGCCTGTTATTTCAATATCGGGTACAGTTGCTTCGTCTTTCTTGAGAAAATTCCGATCTTGTCCCTCAATCTCTGTGTCACTTCCCCTCCGAATTTCTCCGTCACTCCCAGTCACTAAAGCTTTCCGTGTTCGACTGGATCGTACGGTCCTACCGTGGATCTCACATCTATCCCTTTCCCTCGAAATCTTATCAAAACCCCTTTTCTGGTCTCTCTTTGTCATACTTATCCAACTCCATCGCGTAACTTTGACATTTATTGATCATCACCTTTTATGTCTCTTATCTCTCGTCACCATAGCATATTCAGCATATACCCATAGCCATCTCCTCTCTCTTCAGCGCCATTCATTATAATTTTCCATATACATGACAACAAAGTAACGGTGAGGAACGCCTTGTTAACTCCGTCTCCACTTGACCATTCCCAACCCCATTTGACGTTCTCACAGCACTTTCATTACCTATGTGCATTCCTTTATTACCCTAATAACATTCGGCTCTACTTCCGGTATGGGTCACATATTTTCCATAGCTTTTCCCTAAGCACCGTGTCAAAAGCTTTCTCTAAATCGATAAAAGACTAAATGTATCTTCCCCAATCCCAGTTTTTCTCAATTTTCATATTCAGCAGGAAAATCAGACAGTGATCCTCTTTCTGGTTAAATCGCATTGTTTGTCCTTTCATTTAGTATTTCCACTATCTCTCTAAGTGTTTTCCAATCTCTCAATACCTTACTTGCGATGTTAAGCAGGATATATCCTCTAAGTGTTGCAATCACTTCATATCCTCTTCTATAAGATGGAAAGTACATAGAAGTTTATTGAAGATTAGTAAACTATACTAGAAACTTATATATTTAGTATATACTATATATATATATTAAATATATTATTTTATTATAATATATATATACTATATATATATACTCAATATATATATATATATATATATATATTAGATATATATATATATATTATATATATTATATATATGGTATATAGATATATATATATATATATATATATTTACTATTATTAATATTATTAATATATATATATATATTATTATATATTATAATTAATATATATATATAGTATAATATAATATATATATAGTATTGTATTTACATGACCAATTCATGGAACTTCTCAAAGCAAAGCAGAAAGAGAGAGAGAGAGAGAGAGAGAGGAGAAGAGAAGGAGAGAGAGAGAAGAAGAGAGAGAGAGAGAGGAGAGAGAAAGAGAGATAATTTGTGCTATTACTTTTCTATACTGTCATAATATAATATATTTATTATTAATATATATAATATAATTATAGTATATATATATATATTATTTATATAATATATATATATATATATTATTTATATATATATATTTTAATTTTATTATATTTATTATGATAATTTATTAATAATAATATAATATATATTTATATTATATAATATATAATATATATCTTAATAGTGCATAAATGCACTAATAAATTAGATTATTTTTCGTAATATGCAAAATTTATTAATACATGTTTTATAAAACCCAATAAAAACATAATTGCATTAAATATGCCAATATCTAGTGGTTTACATTGTAAAACATTTAACTCTCAACAAACAGTAGAAAGAAATAAATATAAAAAAAATAGGCTACTCAAAAAATTTATAATTGGGCAACTCGTTTACGACGGTACATTGTACCACTTGGAAAATATGATTGTTAAAGAAATAAAAATATAAATAGCCTAAATGTTATAGAGATACGCTTCTGTAGTTAATTTACTAAAAATCAAAATAAATTTCTAAGGACACACCTTATATCAAAAATAATTCCAAAAATGATACAGCAATTTTCACAGAGCCGCAAATTTGTCAATCTGAATCAAAAGTAGATATTAAAACTATCATGCAAGTTAGAGGCATTATCACACAAAATAAATCTTGCTGCGAACTTGAGTGTACGTAGGTTTTAACCTAAATTTTTACTGATGATTATAGCTATTAGTTGCTTACATGAGAAATACATTCGAAGTACGAAAGGTAAACTGAGTTTATAGACAGAATCTTATAAAAATCTCCATTCCTTAGATCTGACAGTCTCCTAATTCCCCATTCGATGATTCAACATTAGTCAATACACTAAAATTGCGCTTACCGAAAAAGAGGTTCGGAATTCTTCTCACGTCGCATAAGAGGAATTGTTAGTTCCCTCTCAAGGACGACTCCAACCCTTTAATCTCAGATGCCAATAGTTTGCCGTTCTTGACATGATAGATGCGAACTAGATCATTGAGTATGCTGATAATCTATGAGTTGTTTATTGACATTCCATTCATAAATCAAGGTCATGAAAGTTGTACAATTTTCTGGCGTAATTTGTAATCTTCTTCTCGAGTTTTCTACAGAGATTTCCATTTCAGGTAGGTGCAGGATAGAAAGCTCTTAGCTTGAGGAACAGGCAGTAATAGCCGAGGTAGGTTTGAGTATATAATGGTCTTCTTATCTTGTTTGTTATTCAAAGCATTTTTGTTAATGCAAAATAACATTGATTGCGTGATTTATTTGCGTTCCCTTTATGTACATGGAATTGCAAATGGCATATGTCTGGAATGTCCGTTAAGCCAACCACTAAGTAATGTTACACAAGACGCACAGCAATATGAGGTGTCCAAGATTATCTTGATCACCAAGTTAATTCAAATAAATGATAGTAGTAAATATTCCTCATTTGAGACTTCAACGTTACTCACAACAAATGTTAACAAAATTGTTGATCATTTTATACAATTTCGTGGATATTTAATTAAGTACTGATCTGTAAGTGAAATAACAATTGAAAGTTATATATTTATATATATTATATATATTTTATAAATATTTATATATATATATATATTATATAATTTATATATATAATTATATATATATTTATATATATATATATATATTATATATAGTATATATACTATATATATATATTATATATTATAGTATATAATTTATATTATAATATATAATTATATATATATATTATAATTATATAATAGATTAGTATATATAATATATATATATAATATATATATATATATAATATATATATATATATATATATAATATATTTATATTATTTATTATATATTATATATAGATATATATAGTATATATATATATATATTTAATATATAATTATATAATATATATATATATATATATAATATATATAATAATATTTATATATATATAATATATATTTATATAAATATATAATATATATTATTATATATTATTATTATATATTATATATTATATTTATTTTTATATATATATATATATATATTATATACTATTATATATATATATATTATATATATATATTATATATATATAATATATATATATATATATTTTATTTATATATAAATAAACAATTATTAATATTCACACACTTCACATCAACGGTCAGATAGAAACTGAAGGTAAATGACTCATGAAAACGTCGCGAGGTTTATTTTATCGAGCTTTCGCAAACTGTTTTATAATGTTTGCTGTATTTTACTATTTTTGGGTTCCTACGCTTTATTTTGCTATCGATCACCTTTTTTTCATAAAATCGCAAAAACAAATAGTGTAAACAAACAAGAATTTTACAATCTGTGGAATTATACTTGCTAGTTATGAATATTGAAAATTACAAAAAAACTAAGCAGGTGCAAATTGATGTTATATTCGTTTTCAGGTACCGAATACAAGAACAGTTCATGATATAAATTTAACAAAATTTCTGTCGTCCAGTAAATTATAAAGCTGATGACAATGATAACTTATATCAAGCTATTAAAGTAACCTCTATTGAATGTGCAAATTACTTTATAATTTAATGTACATAGCAGAGATTATAATGCCGTTGCACGGAAACCAAGTAAAAGCTATTAGAAAACTAATTCAGCAAATCCAAAAAGAAAAACCTATGAAAAGGTTTAAGGATCTTTCTGAATTTGTTCGTCAATAATCAGATTTATTAAATTTACCATTTTATTGCGGCGGTACAGAAATAAGTCAAGAAAGGATATTCAAGATCTTTTCAACTGCAAGGAAAAAAAGTATTTTTTGCAACTGTCGAAAAACTTAATCATAAAAATGTATAGTTTGTAAGAAATCAAATCACAACATACATAACTGCTATTTATTCAAAGAAAATTCATATGAGGAAAAAAAATATATATTCGTGATAAAAAACTTTGCTTTAAGTGTCTGATTCAATTTCATACAAGCGAAAAATGTAATAAAGAAATTAAATGTAGTGTTTGAAACAAAAACCATTCAACATTTATGCGCAAAGAAGATGTTGAAAAAAACAATCTAAGGTTGAAACGCAATCCAGTGGAAGAAGCGACTTAAAAATTGAAAATAACAATGAGTCAGAAAATGTTGCTGAAACGCAAAAAAAAAAAATGATTAGGAAAAGGACGCAAACAAAACAGTTGCTTATGTTGGCAATAAAGAAAGAGTTATACATCCTGCTGTTCCTGTCAACTTGAAGGTTCTAGGTGGTAATACAACAGTATTCACATATTTAGGAATGGATTCATAATGTACTAATGCATACTTGAGTGATAATCTGCTTAAAAATAACTAAATTTAAAAGGAAAATCGATAGACATTTTCATGACGACCATGCACCAATAAACGTATCAAATAAACTATAGTTATTAACAACCTTTAAATTTACGATCTAATTAAGGGGAAGGCCCAATTATTGCTGCGGCCTGAAACCCATTTTCCACCCATCAAAAAATGGACATAAAGTTCTTAATTTTCAGCCGATTTTGACCAAGCATAAATCAACCTCATATTATAAAACCAACCATGGCAGGTTAGAGACGACCTTTATTAAGTAACTCTTCATAAATTTGGCTATGCTTTAAATTAATCTTCAATTTCCAAGGCGAGTAAAAATACTTTAGAATTAAAACAGACGATCATTATGATATTTAAAAAAAATTAAAATACTTTAATATAAAGATTTTTCTGAACATGCATATCTTGGAAAGGGACTCTTCTTTGAGTATAAAATATGAAAAACAAAAGTTGAAAGTAGTTTACAGAAACAAACTGATGGACACTATGAAGTTGAATTACCTTTTAAGGAGAAAATCTTTGATTTTCTAAATTTTAAAGAACAAATAATACGAAAAGTGATGCAATCTAAAAGAAAATTGGCAACGGATAAAGAATACTCCACCTCCTAAAAGGATTCATGGGTCTTATGTTATGCAGAAAAAATGTTGAAGAAGTTTCAGAAAATGTGATGAGCGCCACCCCAGGAATGGTATGGTATTTGTTCCAAACAAAAAAGGAAAATAAGAATAGTGTTTGACCACTTCTCTTAAATAAAATGGGGTTTCATTGAATGATAAGCTTTTGCAAGGTATGCTTTTGTAAACAATATTCTTAGTATATTGTTGTTGTTCTTGTGGGAAATATAAGAATAATGACAGACATAGAGAAAATGATTTATATAGTAAACATCTCACATCATCATAGGAATTATCTCAGATTTTTATGGTTTCCTAATGGAAATTTAAGTGAAGAGCCAAAGGAATACACGGTCACTGTTCATATATTTGGAGCCGTAAGTTCTCCTTCTACTGCAAGTTATGTTCTTCGTCATTCAATTCAAAATTCGGGCACAGAAACTTTCTCTGAAGGAGCAAAATAGAGTATCGAGATGAACTTTTATGTCGATGATTGAATAAATCTATTACCTCTCCTCAATAGGCATTAAATATGGCAAAAAGAAGTTACTGATATTGTGTCAATGAAAGGTTTCAATTTTACTGATTTCGTTAGTAATAATTCAAAGGAAGTTTTGAAAGGCATTGAGGCAAAAAAACTATCATATAAAATTAAGGAATTAATTTTTGATTATGTTGATCTTTCATTTGAACAAGCTCTTGGTATTGCATGGAATGTACAGGATGAAAATTTAGAGTAAATTTACAGAAGAAAGAACTTGCCAAGAGAGGTGTTTTGCTAAACATTTTTCAATTTGGGATCCTTTTGGCTTATCAGCACCAGCAATATTAAATTCAAAAATAATATTTCAGCATACGTGTTATGAAAATGTGGGTTGGATGATAAACTGCCTCCTAGTACAAGATAAAATAGAAGTCATGGATTGACAATATTCATAGTTTGAATGAATATCAAATACAATGGTTTTTAAGAGCATTGTTAAAGCAAGATCCAATTTGTGGCCTATTTTCGGGTCCTTTTTTAGTCCCACCTAAAAATGGACAAAAAATTCGGAATCTTCAGCCAATTTTGACTATATAAATAACAAAATGAAGCTTTTTTTGCACTCTTAAACGTTGATTTCCGGTGTTTTTCTGTGTCTGTAGTCATTCTTTCAGAATTTTCAATTTTTAATTTTCATGTTTTTGACATTCTTCGTATTACCTTCCAGATTTCCGAAATGTCAAAACTTGAAATATGATTGAGTATTGCATAATTTCAAAGTCTAGTTTAGTTTTTCGTTTTTTTAGTTTTTTTTACGTTGTCCAATTTCCAACCCCTTTTTTTTTTTTGATTTTGAAATGAAAAATTGAATTAATTTTTTTCTGTTCCGGCGAAGTTGATGAAATTTTCAGGGCATATGTATTCGGGCAAGATGCATCATTTTTACTTAGATATCTTTTGTTTATACTCAAAAGAAATGTTTTAAAAAAATTTCGAAAAATTTTTTTTTGGAAGTTTGTCCACAAATCTAATGTAAATGAGCATATACAAAGAATAATAAGTACAAATGTGCAATCCCCTACGTCATAGCCCTGAAATTTTATCACGTCGCACTCTACCACAGAAAAAAAAATTCATCGCGCATTTTCAGTTTCAAAATTTCAAAATAAAGTGGGTTTGAATTGCTGGGCACAAAACTCAAAAAATCGAAACTTACTTTGTAAGGTATGTGAATATATGAATCGAACTCAGCCATTTCCTTTTTCACTTTTGGAGTCGTTTGGCAGGATCTTTTTTAAACTTATCTTCCGGAAATTGAAATCTGAAAGAAAAAACTTAAAGAGAGGATGTAATTTAAATGTAAAAGGAAGCAAATAACTCAGATAAAGGTGTTACATAGTCAAAATCGGCTGAAATTCCGAATTTTATGTCATTTTTAGGTGGGGGCTAAATGGACCCGAAAATAGGCCACAAATTGGATCTTCTCCTTATTAAGGTGGAGAAAATCAAGTTGAATATATTTTCTGATGGGAGTGCAAAGGTTTTTCCATCTATAGCGTATTCAAAGTACACGTCTATTACTGATCAAATATCTTGCTCTCTAATAAAACAAAAACTCAACTGGTTCAAATAAAACTTACTCCTAAAATAACAGTACCACGCATAGTGTTAAACGGTGATAAATTGGGAGTTTAATTGTACCAAATCCTAAAAACAAAACTAGACCTTATTTTAAGCAATATATATTTTTGGACACATAATATCACAGTTATTAAATATATTAACAATGAAACAAGAAGGTTCCAAAGATTTATTTCAAGCTGAATTTACTATATATGAGAATACCCAAATATAAAAGATTGGAGTTATGTCCTATCAGAATATAACCCAGCAGTTATTTCTTGCAGAGGATTGGATGCCCCGATATGATTAAGCTATCTTTATGGTTCTCTGGACCATAATTTCTATGGAAGATTAAGGTACACTGTCCAACCTACATAGTTCTGGTTGGATTCAGGAAAATGACCGTGAAGAAACAAAACGGAAAACGGTCATGTTGATATTTACTGTTAAAAACGAACCAACCGCCACTCTCTTAGAATATTCTTCAAGTTCGTACAAAACCATAAGAAATTCAGCATGGTTCATTGAAATAAAAAGGAATTTCTATAAAAGGGATTGGTCTCAAAATTCGTTATCGATTGAAAGTTTTTAAAATGTAGAGATCTCCATATGGAAGTATGTGTTGAATATTATTTCCTTTATATCAATAATCGCACAACTACAATCCAGCAGTGTGATATAAAAAAGTGTGAAAGTTAAAAAATTGAATTCATTTTTAGACGCATTTGGGATATTGCTTGTTTGAGGAAGATTTGAATTATTAAAAACCTTACGATATAAAACACCCAATTATTTAGTTTAATATTTATCATACTGTAAAACTTCTCACAAAAGATATTCACACAATGTTAGGTCATATGGGTAAGGAGACTATATTATCAGAATTAAGAAAATATATTGGATTATTGGTGAAAATTCACTTTCAGAAAAGTGGTCAAAGCTTACGTTTCCTGCCGCAGAAGTTATGCAAGACCTAGCAAACAAGTAATGAGAAATCTCCCTGTTGAAAGATTGTATTTCGATCTTCCTGTATTTTTTGCAAATAAGAATTGATTCCCTTGGGTAATTTATCGTCACCAGAGGAAGAGCAAAGATTAAGCGCTAATATATAATATTCACTTGTATGTCAAGTAAGGTACTACATTTAGAATTGCTTTCTTCAAGTGAAATATCTTCATTTATAAATTCCTTAAAACGATTTTCTGCTACTAGAGGTTTTTTATTTGTAATCAGAAGCGATAATAGAACTAAATTTATTGGTGCGGAGAAAGATCGCAGTTTCGGTGACATCTGCGAACGACAGATACTAAAAATAAGAAAAGTACTTAATGCTCTTATGAGCGAGCAACATTTACATTTGGATGATGATGGACTCAATACTCTTTTTTGGGAAGTCTAATCAATATCAAACAGCCGTCCTATTACTTATATATTAAATGATCTTAATGACTTGTAGCCCTTAACATCAAACCACTTATTTCTCTCTAAATTAGGAGTGACCTTTTCTCTTGGATTATTTGATAGAAACGATGTTTATATTCGCCAAGATGGAAGCAAGTGCAATATTTGGCCGACCATTTTTTGAACAAGAAGAAAAAGAGAATGGACAATTAGCAGATTACTAAAAGTAGGAGACCTAGTATTGCTGACAGACCAGAAATTACCTAGTAATCACTAGTAATCAATGGTCACGTAGTCGTGTTGTAGAAGCCTATGAGATGAAACTAAGGACGTTGGAACTGCGGCCATAAGAATCTCTAAAGTGAAAGGGGAAATGAAAGATAACACACTTCTTCTTTAGACTAACAATTTCAATACTCATACTTTTGAGGAAAGAATAAGAACTTCAACGAGATGTGTGAAAAGCTGTTAAAATGCAATTATACTATTTTATGAGTGTACTATATGATATAATACTTTTATAACTGATGAATTCTTTTATAGTGTATTATAATAAAAGCAACCAATAGTTTGAAATGTAAGTCATTATAAAATTTAAAGTATTTTTCATATTTTAGATTCTTATATATTTTATATATTATTTTCGGGGCTGGTATAAGGTCTTAATTATAATTGTTTTTTGTTAATATGTGCAAAATTGTTTATATGTTTAATTCAAAACATTGAGGTCGTTTAGTAAGCAACAATTTTGCTCTGACAGTGTAGCAAATTAAAAAAAATACGTAAATTTTAAAACTCATTTTTTTAGTATACAAAAAGTTATCTAAATAAAAAAATGTCTCCAAAGATTATATACACCCAAAAAATTTAATCTTGATCGAATGAGTAGAAAAAAATTATCTCGATGTTTATCACTTTTCCAAAAAATAATTTGTTTTCAATAAAAAGTTAATTTAAATATTGAGAAAATTTTTTTTTATTCTTATTTCTATTTTCCGACTTTTTTGTTAGTTTACAAAATTACTTGCGAGTGAAAAGAGAAGGCAAAGCTCATTACTCCCGTAATGATGAAGTTATTACTTCACTTTCTTTAATTTGATGTATATATATTTCTTTTATTGTATAAAAAGCAAATATCATAGTTAAAATTTATTTTATTATTATTATATTATTATTATTATTATTATTATTATTATTATTATTATTATATTCATTATTTACTTTTTTTATTTTGATTATTATTATTATTATTATTATTATTATTATTATTATTCAAAGAAGTAGAAATATTAGAAGTAGAAGCGAAAGCAGTAACAGCAATAGCATTCTCATTAATTTACTATATTTATTATTATTATTATTATTATTATTATTATTATTATTATTATTATTATTATTATTATTATTATTATTATTATTATTATTATTATTATTATTATTATTATTATTATTATATTATTATTGTTTCATTATCTATATATATTATTTATTATTTTTATAATTCATTTTTCTTTATTATTAATTATTATATATTTATTATTATCATTATTATTAAAAATTATTTTTATTAAAATTATTTTTATTAAAATTATTATTATTATTATTATTAATATTATTTTATTATTATATTATTATTAACATTGTTATGTATTACTATTAATTATTATTATTATTATTTATTTATTTATTTATTATTATATTATTATTTTATTACTTAATTATTATAACAAGCTTATAATTTTAATAAATTCAAATTTATAAAGATTTACAAATTTATCCAAAGTAATTTATAAAATCAACAAATTAAAACAACTTTTGAGCAAACAAAAATCAAGAGCAAAATTAAAGAAAACAAACAAAAAGATATTCTGGCAAACCGAATGGTAAACATTTTGTTTACATTTCCTATCTTCTGATGATATTTCTGCCATGAAACATTCACATTCTATGAATAATATATGAATTGAACTCTAATCTTACAAAGCAAAAGATTCTAGACATTATAGAATATATAGAGAAATATATATAATATAGTATATTATATATATATATATAAGATAATTATATTATAATATATATATTGAAATATGTTATATACAAATATATCATATATATATATACTATATATAATATATATCATATGACAGAATTTAATTATAACAAAACAAGCGAAAGCTGAACTACAAACATACAAATATTCAACTTATTTGACAATGACGTTGCTGACAGAAAATGAACAACTTTATTTTGAATGATATATAGAGTTATTATACTATATATATAATTATATTATATATATATATATATATATATATATATATATATATATATATTATATATATATTTGAAGCACGAATGTATGACGTGTGATCATCCGCATCCGCATTTTCGGAACACTTGCACCCCGATTGACACCAGCATCCGCATCCTCACTTAACGCCACATCCGCATCCGCATCCTCTTTTGAAAAAATGAGGATGTTGAGGATTTGTTTATTTGATAAATGCATAAATAATTGTTAGCTTATTTCATTTCTCATTTGGCAATAATTGTAATTTTGATTCGATTTGCTGTATATACTATATATATATATATATATATATATATATATTATATAATATATTATATAATATATAAATATTATATATATATATATATATATATAATATATTAATATATATATATATATATATTTAGTATATTATATATATATATTATATAAATTTATATTATATATATATTATAGTTATATCAATATATATATATAATTTTTTTTTATATAATATATATAAGTATATATATTATATATATTAATATATTCTAGAAATTATATTATATATAATAATATATATATTATATATATATATAGATATATAAATATATATATTATATAATATATTATATTATAATATTATATATGATAAATGGATGGAAATAGCCAAGTGTGCAAGAATGGTAAATCTGCAGGTTATAGAGAAATTACTGCTATGTGAATTGATAAATAACCGAAGGCAGATGGTGATCATTATCTTGAAGTGGTGAATAAAGCGTTTATGGGGTATAGTTCCGAGGTTGGAGGACAGCCGAAATAGTACCTTATATAAGTAAGGAGATAAGGAACTGTAAAATTATAGGGGAAATTGGTTTATTGAGTGTTTAGTGGGCAAGAATGATCTGTATTTTGTTCGAAAGAGATAGCAATCGATGAATGAAGAACTGATGGTGAAGAACAAGGTGCGTTAGGAGTTGTAGAGGATGTTGATCAAATCTTTTACATGAATGCAAATGAATGATTGAGAAAGATGAGGGAGAAAAAGAAAGTGTGTATCTCAGTTTTTATGATTTGCAACAGGCAGTTAGTGAATATGGTGGAGGAGTAGCTTCTGAGTGGAATTTCAAAAGTATGTATGAAAAAGTGAGGATTTGTGTAAGAATAATGGTGGTCAAAGTGATTGGTTTATAGTAATAGCGGAGTGAGGCAGCGGTTTGTTATGTCCTCCTTGGTTATTCAATTTGTATTTGGATGGGTTATGAAAGAATTATAGAACTGGGTGGGTCAGAAAGGTCCGAGTCGCAAGTAGGAGATGGAGATGGATGGAAGACACGGACTCACATCGGTATACAAAAATTGAAGAAAGTGGAGTAATTGAAGAGTGAGTGACGTTGAAGAACATGCTGAGGCAGATAACAGGCTTTATCGTACATAGGTGTGTTGGATAGCTAATCAATACAACGGAGGTGTAATGACATCAGAGGTAGGGGTGAGAAGGTTACTTGAATAGAAACTCTCAAAACCCCCCAAATTTGGGATGAAATTTGAGGGTCAATATTGTCTGGGCCAATTGGAGGTGAGTTTTTAAGGTCAGTTGTGGTTATTTCTATTGTTGGGTCGTGGTTGAGTTTTGTTTTCACGAGAGCATTGATGATTTTTCTTTTTTGAGGGTGTGTGGATTTTTGATTGCTTTGCAAAATGAGTTGCGAGAATGTTTACGAGGAGTTGTTTAATGGATTGGGGGTTTCGTGTGCTTGGGTTTTGGATGGATTCATGAGCGTGTGTTTGTTGATTATTTGAGTTTTTCAGTCTATTTATGTTTCTACACATTCTGGATTTTATTCTTGTGTTGGATGTTCATGGTGAGGAAGGTTTGGAAGTTGTTTGAAGAATGTGTATTTGTTAAGTTTATAATTTGGGTGTTTAGGACGTTAATTTGTATTGTCGTTTGGAGTGATGTGGGTATTATTTTTCTGACTGAGTTGCTTTGTTTGATTAGTTGTTCTATTTCAGATGTTAGGGTTGGATTGTATTTTTTAATGTATCCTCTCGGAATGGATTTGCTAGATGCTTTTTGGATTAAAGAAGTCAAGTTTTGTATGGCTTTGATGAGTATTTATGCGTTTGTGATATTTAGGGGATGTATGTTGTTTTCTATATAGTTGGTGAATTGTGTAAAGTCTGCTTTTTTGTAGTTTATGTATGCTTTTCTGAGTGGGAATTTTGTTTTGTTGACATTTTGATATTTCATTATGATGGGGAGGTGATCGGTGTTTAGATCGGTTTGTGTTGACCAGTGAGTTTTGTGTGTAAATTTGGTGAACATAGCCTTATGTCTGGTGATGTACATGTTTGGTTGGTCTGGGGTGGGTTTCTGGTGTGGCTGTTTTTTTGTTTAGGATATTTAGGGTTTCAAGGTTGGATATGATTTGTGTTCCCCTTTGGTTTGCTTCTTGGGTGTTGTACCATGTAGGGTGGTGGGCGTTGAAGTCACCTCACATTATGAGGTTAGGGAGGAAGGAGATTTCGGTGAGGCTTGGTTTGTAATTTCTGGGGCAGTATGGGGAGGTGTGGTGCGGAATGTAGAGGTTTATCTGATTGTGTGTTTTTTTAATTATCATGGTTGTGAAAGATTGTATTTTTGGGGTGTTGTCGTTTAAGATGTCTCGTAGTTTTTGTAACGTGGGCAGTTTGGGATACTGATATGTTTGAGTTGCGCTATAAGAGTTAGTAGAGTGGGATTTTTTTGTGGTTTAGGATGTGAATAGAATTTTGGTTCTGGAATAGTTTTCGGGTAGGTGGCCACGTTCTCTGTTATTGGCTATACTAGTGTTAATATGTGTTGTTTAAAGGAAGTTCAATAATTGGCTCTTGGCCTACGCCCAAAACTATCTAATCACCCCACCCTAAAAATAAATACCATAACACTTCGGAAATTTACAGCCAATACTTTGACCCTAAAAACAACCAAACCTGTAACCTTATATAAATTGACGCCTCTAAAACGATTGTCTCTTCCGGTGTCAATTTTCTCTAGTAGTCCTGTAGTCATCTCCTTTTTCAAAACTTCTCTCAATATTTCACACAAAAACCACTGTTTTTTTGGCATCATTTCGAAACACCTTCTCCTCACCTATTTACTCTCGAAATGACTATCAACACTTGACAATATGCACTCAGATAGGCGAATCCATTACCTACAAAGTCACATAGAAATTTCTTTCGATTTATAATTTGACGTTTCTGTCCTCAGGCGTTGTCTAATTTCCCACCCACAACTTTTTGGCATCTTAAAATTTGAAAAATTGCACACTAATTACTTTCTTTTACTCATTCAGGCGAAGTGCGCAGAAATTCAGGCGCATATAGTCTAGTCGGAAAAGAGGCTCATTTATATTACTTAATAATCTCGTCTTTCGCATAAAATCAAGTGCATTCAGTTTACTGAGATTGTTCTTGGAACACAATATTCTCACAAAAACTCAATATCTTTGGCGACAAAATTTTGTAAAACAAAATTTTTTTGAGTATACAAAAAAATTTTTTAAGTAAAAAAGATGTATCTTGCCACCGACTATACAAGCCCTGGAAATTTGATGTTGATTAACGAGATAAGAAAAAATAATCAATTATTTCACTTTTTTGAACGATTAAATTTTTGAAAAACTTTCTATATTGATACTCATTTTTTTTAGAAGCCCATATATAAACAGAATAGGATGGCTATGGGTTCTCCATTTGTGACTTGTCCCTTCATTAACAAATATAATTCTTACTTAAATAAATTTTTCTGAACACACATATACTCCACACAAAGAAACATTATATACAAATTCTATAAAACCTAAAAAGACCTTTCTTCTTTTCCTGCAATATCATGTAATACCCCAACACCACTCGACCACGATACAGACCACATTACCTAAGCTAAAAAAAAATAATCGCACTAACCTCTACACCCACAGCGAACTCACAGCTAACAGCGACCTTGAACATTAACTCCACCTTACGACCAATGAAGAGAAAAAAAATATATCAGCAAATATCTTCACTATTACAAAATCCAAAAAATTGCTGGGTTATGTCGGAAAATTGGACAAACCGCTAAAAGAGCCACAAAAACTCAAGAAAAAATCCAGACAAAACATCCACCTATGTGACTTTATGTACGGCTCAATGCAACCAATGCCACTGCAATATTCTCAAGTTTCCAAGTCATTTCGACACATAGACTCGCTAGAAATTTCGAAAAATGTCAAAACCTGGGTTTTGAAAAAATCGACAATTTTTGACGACAAGAATGACTACAGCACACAGAAAAACACGGGAAAACAAGCGTATTTAGAGGCTTAAACCAAAGCCCTCACAGTCTTGGTGTTTATAGCGTCCACAATCGGCCCTGATATTCGCAATTTTTATGTTCATTTTTAGCGGGGGGTGAAAATTGGGCTTTAATGGGGACCAAATATTGGATCCTCCCCTGTTTTTAGAAGAACTTCTATCCTTCTTTGTCCTCCTATTGCAGTTGCAGCTCGATTTGTGATTGAGATTGTAATATGCTTTCTGCTGGGAATTTGTTTGTGTGACCTGATTCATCTGTGTGTAGGGGTATATTGTGAATGGAGCGACAGAACTTGGCTAGACCAATATTTGTTTTGCAACGGGAGCTAGAGCGTGATAAAGACAGTGTCAGTGCTGTCCGATTGCTTGACATCATCTGCCAGTTGACGGAAGTATTCTACTATACCTAATCTTGCTTGCACTACATCTCGGACCATATCTTATAGATTCCAGGTCCAGGGTGTTCTGTCACGACTTTATAGAAGTAACGACTGAAGTATAAGCCGGAAAGATGCACCTCATTCATGAGACATAAACGAGCACAATAAAGTAGTTTGAGTGAGAAGAGAAGTTCCTGTGAATTGATCTCGGCTTTCAAGGAAGCCGGCCGGGGAGAGCGCACAGACGCTGTCGCCACGAAAGGTAACTTTTCCATCCATATATTACTTAATTTTCTTCCGTCCGGCGATGGCGCGGGGTCGAGAGAATTTAAATCGATCCCAATACCTATGGTCCCGAAGACGGAAAATCCTTGCGTTGTGACTTCGGGGGCAAGGTTCCTTCTCCTCAAACGCTTCAATAAACTATATAAACTTATACTACATATATATAATATTATTATATATATATATATACTATATATATATAATATATATAATATACTATATATATATTAATATACTATACTAATATATATAAAATACTATATATTCACATAAATATATACATATATACTATATCTTACAGTATATATATATATATATATCATATATATATATAATAATAAATATATATCAATATATATATATATACTATAATATATATCATATATATATATATAAATCTATAAAATATATATATAATAACTTACTATAACATAATAATAATACTAACATAATATATATATATATATATATATATATATATTATATCATATATATATATATATATATATATATTTCTTTTTCTTTTTTTATACTATATATATACTATATATAACTTATATTATATATCATATATATATATATATATATATATATATTATATATATATATATATCATATATATATATATATATATTATATAATATATACATATATTGAAATATATAATAATATACTATATATATTATATATATTATACTATATATAATATATATATTATACTATATATAGTATATATCATTATATATATATTATATATATATAATATATATATATATATGAGATTTTCTTGGTGTCTTTTTGGACCTTGAAAAAGGTTATCGACACAAAGTTTAGAACTGGGGTTCTCCTAAAACTCCACTCGCTCGGTTTACCGAGGACAAATGGGGTGTTGAGGGGCGCAAGAAATCCCCCAAGATTCGTTCTTGTAACTATGTTATGTTCCAGGTTAGTCACCCAAGCAGCTATAACATCGCACAAGATGTTTGTTACATGTTCATATATTACACTATATATTTATATATACTATATATACTATATAATAATATATATATACTATATATAAGTATATACTATATATATATATATATATATATTATATATATTATATATATATATATATTATATTATATTTATATATATATATATATATATATATAATATATATATATATATATAGTATAGTATATAATATATATATATATATATATTATATATATATATATATATATAATATATATTTATATATTTATATATATATAATATAATCTCTCT
>JABUQX010082647.1:0-16834 GCA_015478945.1 Trachelipus rathkii | reverse complement strand
GGATTTTTAAAAATTAAAAAACTTATTGGCAACCTTTCGCTCTATATTTGCCTTGAAATAATCGAAAAAAAATCATTACATCGCTTCGTCTCACGATATGATATCGGATTAACATCCTTTCATAAAGCGAAATTCCATAGTTATAATATATATATATAATAATATATATATATATATATATATTATAGTATAATATATATATATTATAATTATTATATATATATATATATTATTTATATATATATAAATATATTATATATAATATTATATATATCATATTTAAGTTTTTAGATCATTGTGAAGTGCGGTTACGATGTTTTTGATGGTGCTCTCGGTGATGTTTATTTATTTATTATTGTTATAGTTTTTGATAGCTGTGTTAGTGGAGTGTATGTTTTCCAATCTTGTCTTTGTTATTTAATTAAATTTTTTATTAAAATTCAACGTGGAGTTATTTATTAGACTGTCTAATCCGCACATGGAAAGTTTTAAAAGATAAGTTCTAGTTTATAAGTCTTTTTCTTTTGTCGTTTTTTTTTTTTTTTTTTTTTTTTTTTTGGTTGCGAATTTTTGGTAGGGTAAAATGGGGAAGGTTACGTAAGTTTGAGTATCTATTTTTTATTTATTATACAAAATTTCTGATTTTAATAATAGCGAGATTTTTTCTCTATGTATTTAGCTTTTTGATGATTTCATTTATCCGAAATATTTTCCTTTGTTTTGTTTTTTGTCCTTACTTGTTTAGTCGTGTGTGTGTGTGTGTGTGGTGTGTCCGGATAGATGAGGATAGAGAATGTGTGCGTGTGTGAGAGAGAGAAGAGAGAGAGAGAGAGATGGTCAGATATCTGATAGATGCGGGCTTCATTGACTTCACCCAACCATCCGTGGCTAAATTCTAACTCTGCTGCCGTTGTAATACCACCTCTCTAACTCAGCCTAATCTTTTGCTGTCTGAGACACAGATAGGTAAGAATTCATCCTCTAACGCTTTAACGATATCCAACATATAACAAACTATTATATTCTAATTTCCGTCTACACAGGGTGGAGCTATGCTGCCTTGTTCCCATTAACACTCCATGTAACACTTCTCGTATGAATCTCGAACATCACCTAAATTTCGATGTTCTTGGCTTTAAACATCTTTCTTCCTTCTACTACTATAATCTTGTGCTTTTGCTAACTGTTCACTAACAGAACAGATTTTCACGCCTTTTAAATTGAAAAATAATAAATTACATACATATACAAGAGACTTAAATAATATTTCTCATCCCAAATTACTGAGTCCTTCTAGGGGTTTCAAGTACACAACACTTGAATGGTTGGGATTCCTCTCATAACTGATTAGGTGGGAGAGGAAGGGGCCGACCAATCATTCAAGCATTCCTCACGATTGAGTCTAACTCTAAAGAACCACACAATTCGGATCGTCCTAACCCCATCTTGAACACACCTTGATCCCCCTATGTTTCACCACTAGTCACTCTCTCGTGAATACCCACCTTTCGCTCCTATTGGTGAAATCTGACCACACCTATATCAATCTTCTTAATTTAAACTTTCTCCAACAGCTCATCTCTGCCCTGTGCGTCTTTCTGGCACTTTGATCGGGCGATTTGGGGCTTTGCGTGCTCTTCTACGCTAAATCGCAATTGGAAATGGACTGCTTTTACCTCACTCTGAGGAAGCACTGGTGTCTGTCGAAGAGATTGGATTCGTAATCACTGATAAAATGGAGTAGGTTCATTCCTTCTTCGAACTAAATCTTTCTCTCTCAATAAGCGCATGGTATCGCTCGTAATTGCTCTCTGGGCCATTCAGGCTGAGACTATGTTTTATTCGGGGTGGAAAATTCTCGATTTCTTCCTAAGTTTTCATTTCAGGCTAGAAATCGTGCAGGGATACTCTCGGACGAGCAAACGCGACTTTCACAAACTAAAGTGCGCTAACTCCTTGGTTCTACACCTTACTGATTAAATCTTTCTCTTTGCCAAAATACATCCAACAACTTCGTTAAATCTACCTTTCTCCTTTTATTCGATCTGAGTTCTGTTGCTAACCTCTCCAAACGTGACGAGAGGGCCAATTCTCTTCGGCCTCCTTTTCGTCTCAACTCAACCCTGGAGATACTCTGGCATCTCTCTTTTCCTAGCTTCTCTTTCAGGAATGTCTATGCCTTTGTCCTGAGATTACATTTGATCGGTGCATGGGCTCCTGAAATTATGAAACGTTAGGAAGCGCGGCGTGGCCACGGATGCGCATTTCCTCCACCGAGTTGTCTGAGGGATGTGCTTCCATGCGCCCCTCCTCTCGTTCAACTATATTTCTTATGTCAAATACTAGCACTTTCCCTCAGTGTGGAAGCGCGCATATGTCCAACGCTAGTTTCCGAAAAAAGAAGCGCTTCTGATCCTGTTTTAACTTATCAGCCCCTATAGCATAACCTGTATTTATCTAAGAATATTTGAAACCCTTCTCACTCTTCATATTTCATCATAAGACCATCTGGAAATCTCAATTCCCTTCCTTTCCGATCGCCAAGTACGAGCTTTCGGCGCTCGAGGTCTTTATATGGTCCACGCAGATATATTTCCATTAACAGATTGTATAGGTTTTTCCACCCTCAGGTAACTTGACGAGGAGACATGTTGCGTGGTTGGCGTCTGTTGCTCTGCACTATCGACCCAACAAGGCATTTGACCGGGACTACCGAACGTATGGCACGCGCTTCACTTGCTGTGCTAGCTACCGTCCCTTGGATTTCAGCTATCTATTTTGCCTCAGTATGAGTATCTTTATTTCAAATCGCTCATATCGGCTGTTGTTGATGGGGCGACTCTTTCCTTTTCTGTCAATAGTGGTATTCCTCGGGGTTCTATCTCCTACTTTTATTCCTGCTTTTCATTGATGAATCTTCTCGTCTGCACATCAAACTCTCTATTCACTATATGCCGATGACTCGACCCTTATTCTTCAAACTCATTTCATTCTGCTCCTTCTTTTCCTTCTAGAATTTGCCTCTCAGTCTTAATCTTTCCGATTCCATTCTCGCTGTTCTGGATAGATTTCCGGGTGGGGTCGTCGCAACCGTGTGAATTTAATTCTTTAAAAATCCCAACTTCTACAATTCTCTCTCCCTCTCTAGTACACCTTCTAACTTTCCCTATTCTTTCGACGTTCTCTGTTCTCTTGTTGACAATATGAACATACTTGCCTTAACATAAACAAAAAAATGTCTTGGAAAGCTACATCACAATGATTGCTAGGACGGCCTCAAAGAAAATGGGAGTTTTTCTTATACAGAGAGATTTTTTTCCCCTTCTCAGTTACTCCAGTTTTAATACAAGAGTCATCATCCGCCCTTGTATGGGTACCTGTTCTCATATTTGGGGGGTCAGGATTTACCCCGGCTTTTGGATCCAGGGTCAAGTAAAGGCTAAAGAACTTATAAAACATGTCCTGTTTCTAGCTTCACTTGACCTCTATCTTTGCGGCGCGAATTGGTGCTTGTATCTCTTTTCTATAGTACCGTAGCAGGCAGGCTGGCTCGAGGGAGCCTTTTTCCACTTACGCGCTTGCCGCCTTTTTTCCTTTAAACGCCCTCGCGCACTAAGGGGTGCTGTGTCGGGCACATGATTTTGTTGTTGTGTTAGGCAACTCCAGCATAGTTTCGCTGCAGGTGCCTCCTTCTTTCTGCCACCTCTGTTCTGGAATTCTCTTTCCATCTTCTGTATCTTTCCTACTCAATTCTACTACATCTGTGTCCTCTCTTCGAAGCCCGCGGTCTGTGCTCATCTGGCGTAATTTGGTTAGTTGAAATTTTGCTTGAGTGTAAACCCCCTCCTTGAATTAGGGCTTGGCCCGTGACGCGGTTTTGTAGACTTCTACTTACTAATTTATATCATATATAATAATTATATATACCGTATATATATATATATATAATATATATATATAATTATATATATATTAGCTGTTATATATATAATTATATATATATATTTATTATATATATATATCTACATTTATATTATATATACCTTATATTATATGTTAATTTTCTTTATTATTATTATATTTATTATTTTATTATATTATATTATTATTATTATGTATTATATTATTATTTCTCTTTGATTATTATATTACTCTCCATTACTTATCTATTATTACTTTATTATTGTTATATATTATATTCATTTTTTTATATTTTATTTTATATTATTATTTTATGATTATATTATTATTATTATTATTAATTATTTTATTATATTATTATTATCGGAACAGACCAGTTTTTTGACTCAATGGAAAATCTTGTTATACGCTATAAAAGAATGATTTATTGGGCAGATATTTGGTTCCTTCAAAATAAGAAGATAACACAAATTAATTAATGATAATATAATAATAATATAATAATTTAATAATAATATAATATAATGGAATTAATTAATATGAATAATAATAATAAAATAATAATATAATAATAAATAATATAAAATGAATAATACATAAAAAACCATTACGAAAAGCAAATTAATTAAAGGAAAAAATAAATATAAAAATAAAAATATATTAATATAATATTTAATATAACAATAGTGATAATAATAATAATCTATAATATAATAATATTAATAATAATAATAACATAATAATAATAATAATAATAATAACTAAAATTAATAATAATGAATTTTAAGTATAACTAATTATAGTTCTAATAATAATATATAATAATAATAAAAATTTAAATGAAAAATAAAAAAATTAAAATAAAAATAAAAATAAAAAAAATTTAATTAAAAATCAATATATATAATATCATAATTAATAATAATAATATAATCAAAATTATAATAATATAATAATAATTAATAATATAATAATGAATAATAATAATATATAACAAAAACAAAAACAAAAACAAAACAAAAACAAAACAAAACAATAGTATATCAATACATAAATAATAATAAAAATAAAAATAATAATAATAATAATAATAATAATAATAATAATAATAATAATAATAATAATAATAATAATAATAATAATAATAATAATAATAATAATAATTATAATAATAATAATGAATAATATAATAATATAATAATTAAATAATAATAATATAATAAATAATAATAATAATAATAATAATATAATAATAATAATAATATAATTTAAAATATTTGAGTTCCTGTTGTTTTGTCCCGTTTTCTCTATTCCAGTTTATTCATTGACATTTTAATTAATTCATTTTATAAACTTTTGTATAATTTTATTTCCCTCCCCCCCCCCAATCCAAGCGAACGTAGCTTTCTTATTTAAATGCCCTGATGCTCCCGGCTGATGTGTGTCACATGGTGGCTCAAAGATGAAGGGATTTATAGAACTGTGTTGACCCCGATTCTTTTTGGAGCTATACAGATATTTAATATGAGTTAATTGAGGGTTGATAGCGCTTAATTTTCGTTGATTTGTAAATAAAATTCGAATACAAACAACTATCGTTAATAGCGAGGATTTTGGAAGTAGTTATTTTAGGGATAAATAAATATTTTCACTTAAATTTTATATATATATATATTTACATAATTATTTATCAATATAGTTATTTTATAATTTATGAAGTGTAATAATATAATTTTATAAAATGTTACAAAGATATGTAAATAAATATAATAATATTAATTTTTTTTATATAAATTTCAAATTTTCTGTAAAATATTTTATCTAAACTCTTATTTTAATTGTGTATGTCAATATTAAATGTTATAAAGTCTAAAATCATAAATAAACTAAAGTCCAATCTTATTTTTTTATTATTATTACCATAAAAATTTTATAATAATATAACTTTAATATAGAATTAATGATATGTTAATATTATAATATTATTATTATGTTAATAAGAGTTGAGAATTTAATAACCTAATGAAGAAATTAAGCACACACTAAGCCGTGAGGACCTGTAACTAATAAATTTATATAAATGATAATCATGCCGGAGCCGAAGCCGGTTAATTTTAAAATATGGAATGCTCAAGTCAGGAGTCGATAAAGTCGGTAGCCCGGAGCTCGAGCCGTGACGTATAAAATGAAAATGTTAACCCTCAGCTCCCGCTATAATAAGTGTTGAGTCGTGGTGTTGCCTGCGTCGTAAGGTCGTTAACAGGCGGATTGCTTGAATTCATGTCTCTTTTGGGATACTGTTGCCAGCCAGAATTTGTTTGCCTACACATGTTGTGTATATTTTGTCCTGCATAGACCCCGATTCATTTGGTCAGATCTTTAATAAGTTGTGACAGTGTGTCGTGAATACTATCCTACAAACAGAGCTCGAGGAGTCTCGGTAGCCGAGTTGGGCCGGAGCGCGGAGCCGGGATGCTGGGAACCATAGAAGGCTAAAAAAGGAGTTTATAAGATTTCGATAGTGATAGTCAGCGGGACAGCTTGCCCATGTAGGAGTAATTAGTGTGAGTATAATAATGTTGGTAGCATTTGATAATTTGTTTTTCTCGAAACTATACATAATTTTATAAACTTAAGCATCATTAACTGGTCACCATCCTCCAAAAGTTCGTGATGTTCTACGTTCATCTGGAATCATATTTTCCTGTTTAAAAGTCCTATAAAGTCAGACATGTTGGGAAAAATTCCCATTCAAAGACCTGCTTCTGGGAAACCTTTATTCATATTTAACTATCTCACACCTATTCTCTCAACAAACATACTAACGTTCAAACGTACACACACCACACACACACCACACACACACACACATAATCATATATATACATATACATACAAAAATATTATATATATAATATAATAATATATAAATATATAACTAGTTCAGTAGTTTAAGAAATACTATTCTATTATATATAATATATATAAGTTTATAGAAGTATAAATATATTATATGAGATAGTAGCATTGGGATACTAGTTTAATTTCAATTATGGAGCTGTTCATTCTTGACTTGTCCCACGCTTTATAAATTGGCTGATTGAAGGTGGTTTGTTAGTGCGGTGTCGGGCATGTTGCGTCGCCAATACCATTGAGCCTTGAGATTTCGGACTTTTTTCCCAACTTCCCGGTAGCGCCCACCCCGGAGGCATATATATATATATATAGATATATATAATATAATATATATATATATACTGTATATATATATATATATATATATATATTATATATGTTGTAGTAGTAGTACTGTATTAGTTATTATATATGATGATATAACATATATATATATATATATATATATATATAATATTATTATAATTATATATTATATATAATTGATATATTTGTATGTGTATATGTGTGTATATAAATATGGTTAATTATTTACATATAGTCCTATTAATATAAATTATTATCGTTTTCAGTCATTTGAACCTTTTATATAATTATTTAATTATTGATTGAAGTTTGTTCTTATGATTGTGCATTACAAAATTTCAACCCACTGACACTGTAAAATTAAATGTTTAAGAACAAATTACAAAGAAAAAATATATATTTTTTTCTTATCTCTCTATTCTATTTTTTTATGAAATTCCTTTTCCTTACAAATATATTATAAAATATTTCTTACAGGTAATTTCAATTATATTATAAAATATATAAATTATTTAATTTATAAAATCCCACTAATATATCCACATATATCAAAACTGTTTACAAGGGTTAAATATTATTTTTTATATTTAACCCAATTAATCTCCTCAATAGGAAATAGGTTTATTATAAATGTGTTTTATGAAATTATTATTATTATATATTATTATTATATATTAAATTATTATTTTATAACTTTTTGCCTTCTCTGTTGTGTTGTTGTTATGTTTGTTGGGCTCCGTTGTTGTTGTATGTTGTATGTGTTAGTTGTTGTTTTGTTGTTGTTGTTGGACTTTGTTTTTTCTTTTCGGGTTTTCAGTTGCTTTGTCTCTCGTTTCTTATTATTATTATTATTTATTAATATATAGTCTTCTTTTAATTATTATTATTATTACTTAATTATTACTGTATATTATTATTTTATATTGATTGGTATATATTATACTAATATAATTCTGTTATTAATTTGTTGAGAAAATGTCTATATTGAAATTATATTAATTATATATTATATATTATTCATTAATTTATTAAATTATTTAATTATTATATATATTATTATTTATTAATTTATTGCATTATATATTATATTATTTAATATGTAATTTATGTATTATATTAATTTAACTATTATGAGTAATTATTATAAACAAATTTACTTTAAAATTTAAATTCAATAATTTACTAAATTTTATAATTTATTTATTATATTATTATTTTAATTATAATATCGCTATAATATTTTATCCAATTACGTTTCTTGCATTACTCACAGATATTTTAAATTTAAAGGAATTTATTTTTTAACAACAAAAAAAAAAGCTTATGCAAAAATTATTTAAATTATCACTTTGCCTTTTATTTATTCATATTGCAACAAATAAAAATAACATATAATATTTAATATTAAACTGACTCTTTAACAATATCTCAAGTGAACTAATAAGAATATATAATATAATATGAAAGATGAAAAGAACTAAAAAAAAAAAATTCATTATAAGAAATGTAACCCAAGATGAAATACCCAACATTGAGCAAATGGTTGCCCACATAGCTGCTCTCATTATATATATTACTAATATAAGAAACACACTTGTAAAAGACGCTTAAGTCCTCTGATAAGCAAAATAATGTAAGATAATAGTTCCCAGTTGCTTTGTAGACGTGCAAATTCTTTCGTTAACCTTGATTTTTAAATAAGAATAGGCGCGGTGTGTATGTGTCTATAATGTTTCGGTGAGAATCGTCAGAGAGCGTAACATGTCCATTACCTTATTATGACTTGCTGTTGAGGCAGATTTTGTTCTTCAACTATGATTAAATGATAAATTACAAGGTTTACACGAATGAATAAAAAGTATAACAAAAATGAGGGTTGTTGTGGGACTCGAGATCTAACAATAATTCACCTTTTTTAGCATTGTGATTAAAGTAGATTGATCCTTGTATGAAAATATTTCTATATCTTATCAAAATATTAATATTAAGAATCACTGATATGAGGATTATCACTTTTGAAACAAGTAAACCTAATTACAAACTTCAAAAAAGATAGTAAAAGTATTTTGGAGAAATGTGAATTTCTCCCCTCTCTTCTGAATACTATAACGCAGTAGCTCAAAATTAGTAGCTTCTGTATATCCTACTCTCAAGTCACATTTGCGAGATAGGAACAAAAATTCCCCAGATAGAGTAAAGTGTAATATAACTTTCCTTAATAATTATCATTAATATATTTTAGGTTGTTCATAACCAGAATAAGCTGTGTTATTGATACACAGCGGATTAGCAATAAGGTGTAGATCGGCACTTTCAAATAATTGAGAAACCGTAAATATATAAAATGTGTGTCTTAACCCACTCTCACGAGCTTGTTGCAAGCAAAAATTTAATCAATAAAATTGCATTGGCCTTCAATGCGATGTTCGATTAATGTAATATTATTTATATATAAATATGTATATATATAATAAAATATTTAGAATTAATGTATCAATTTCTTTATTTAATTCTAAAAACTAAGCCCAATCACAATAAAAATATATATATATAGTATAGATAATAGTAGAAAGACAATTATTATATAAAAAAAAAAAATAATAAAATAAAATGGAGACTATTAATCAATTTTTTGCCGACCCCTTATCCAACCAGTATAATTTCATAGAAATCCTAAGTTTTAAAAATGTATAGCTGAATTGATCGGTACAGTTAAATTAATCAAATGGCAACTCCTTTATCCAAAAAGAAAAATTTTTACATATAAATCGAGTGTTAGCCAGTACTAATAAGCTCTTGATGAATAGATGTTACTTAGTGTTTCCGATAAATAGATAATATATATATATATATATATAATATTATAATAATTATATTTATAGTATTTTATATGTATTAATATTTTTTTTTAACCTGTAACAATTCATTAGAGAGAGAGAAAATAAACTGAAATTAAATAAATAAAAAAGTGAACTTGCCAACCCAATGGTATTATTAGCTATATTAGTTAGTAAAGGGAAATAACCACCGTGTACGGACAATGTCCAGCGGGGCTCAGCCGAAAACAGGGGGAACAGCAGAGAAACGGGACTAAAGTTTTATCAACCGATACACTCCCACAGTTAGGGGAGGGGCAGAGGAACCCCCGCGACAACCAAAGACCAAAGAGCGGGGGTTCGCGAGACCCTCCCTGGAGGGGTGTGGATACTAGATGAAGTCCTATAGCGCGACCCAGTAGTTCCCCGGATGAATAAAAGGATTTCCGAGAAGACCCCGGATCTCCATTGCCATCAAGGTACGGCTATACCCTTTAGGATAGGTATATATTTTCGTTTAATTACATTTTATTCCTTTTATACTAAAAATTTTAAATTACAGGATTCCAAAAGATGTATTTACCTTTATATCGCTCATGTATTAGATATTGTGGTTTTTGAATGGATATTGATTGATTTTTTTTTTTTTTTTAATTGTGTTTTTTTTATATTTTTTTATTATTTTAATTCAAATTTCGACCCTTATTATTAAAAATATCAGTCTATTTTAATAATTAATGGTATTCATATGATAATGAGTAGTGTACTTACCTGTTAGAAAAAATTATTTTTATGAATCGCTCCTCGGGGAATCATTGCTCTTGTTAGTGGGCGTTAAAGTATATACTTTCTTATACCTATATATATATATAATATATTAATAATTAATCCAATAATAATATAAATAAATTAAATGTAGTAAGAATAGCGCATTATTATATATATGTATTATATAATATATATATATATATATATTATTTATAATATATATATCATATATGATATATATATATATTATTAATATATTATTATATATATATTATTTATTATATATATATATATTATGATATATTGAATATATAAATCTATTATATATATATTTAATAATATTTTATTAATTATATATATATTAATATAATATATATATATATATATATATTATAATATTATATATAAAATATATATTAATATATATATATATAATATATAATATTATAATATATTACCCAAAATTATTAAATAATATATAAATTAGAAAGAAATGCTCCTTACAAGTTTTATATATATATTGAGTTTGGGGCGTTGAATCACGCGTTTATGTAAATATTGATTAATTTTTTTGAGAAATAAAACCAAAGCTACTAGACTTATATATATCCCTTCCCTGGACGCGCTGTTATGTTTTACCCCGAGAATACTCCGTCCTATGTCCTTTGTTATAAAAAATGTATTTTCCTTATTCCCTTGAAGAATTAGGGAACTACAAATTTCCTGTTTTATATGGAAATGAAATGATGCGAAATGTGAAGTCCCATTCTAGTACCCGATATGGTCCTAACAATCAATAATTGTGTAAGTGGTGACGGAAACGGATTGAGTTCAAAAAAGCAATTTATTCAAAAGAAGGAAAGACGGTACTGTTTTTTGACCCGACTCTTGGTCAGTTTTAATTTTTTTTTGTTTAACTACCATGGTATCCCAAAAGATACCAAAGAAGAATTTGTGGGAAGAACGTTTAAGCATGGCAGGAGTCGGGGTCTCTTCGACTTCTTCCCAAGGAGACGAACAGGGTTGGGAGGTAAAGCAACTATCTTTCCCCCTGCTTTACTTGAGAGGTGTCTTCGAAACCCGCGTAGCTCGTTGTTAGGGGTAGTAAAATATGCCGCATTTTGTTGTCTGTCCCGGGGGTTCCTCCGTCGCCCCTCTGACCGTGCGATCATCTAACCCGACCACTCCCTCACGGTTGCGATAACCCCTTTTTTCCGGAACCTACGACGGTGAATATCTCCCCCATACTGGCTCCCCTCCGGTCGGCTGTCGAAGCCCCCTATTTTTTAAACCTGTTTTAATTTTTATTTAAACTGATATATGTTGGTCGTTGTTAATAAAGCTTTATTAATATTATGTTATATTTTCCTTATAGATAATTACATTAAGATTGTTTGAAGATTATAATTTTCCAAACTCATTTTTCATTTAAAGAAAAGGAGAGTGGAAAACAGGTTTGATATTTTTTTGGTTTTTTTTTATTAAAAACTCAATATGAATATTTGCACGATTATTGATCAACAAAATGTGGAGTAATTTCAACCAATAATATCCCTCAAGTTTTCTCCCGAACTTAATAAGATTTTAATATATAAAATGCAAGGATCATTATATTATAGTTCAACTTCCAGAAGGACAGGTGCAGAAGTTAAACATAACATGAAAATAATCAATAAATTAAATTATAAAACCAGTTCCATAAAAGATGTTATAGGACGCTAGCAATCGATATATCTATGTATATAGAACTAAGCAATATGTTAAGTAAAAAGAAATTCTAGGATTATTTAATTTAAATAAAAAGGTATATTATCGGATCCACTGGTCGCATACTAAACTGGCGGGAGCATTCATTAAAAGTTCCCGGAAATCGTTCAACATGTGATTCTAACAATGAAATTCCCAAAATTCTTACGGAAAAGCTTGGGTCCTTTATTAGTTATATAATACTATATTATATTATATAATATGATATTTTATAGTACATATTCTATTACCTTAGTCAATGTAATATCCCTTATTATATATATATGCATATATTATATATATATATAATTACATTAGATTGTATTTAATTAATTAGAGCTTGGACCAGTGGAAGAGAATTATTGGTAATTCTCAAATATTTAATTAAATTTTATAAATATAGTGGTATAATAACTATTAATAAAAAGTTTTCTTTATTATTATTAGTCATATTTTACTTTTTTAATTTTCTATAAATATATATACTCTTATATATATATTTATAATAATTATTTACTGGATAACATAAAATTATTAAATATAAATATTGGATATAAATACCTATCTTGACTTAATATTAGGGTTGTGTCTGTACTTACCATGGTGCGGTGCGTATTTTTATATTCCTAGACTACTATTAATTTCCGAATGGATAATAGTTATTTACATATGGTCGATGTCATATCGTTAAAAAAGAGAATTATATGTTCTTCTTATGTTTACGGTATTAGACGGTCCTGGTGTATTTTTTCCCTTTTCAAATAGCAGATAACCCTTTGGCGTGTAGCGATTAGAATAGATGAAGAATTCGTCTTCATTTACTGAGGGGTATCATCTCTCGGTGCTTGTCTCGCCAGAGGAACACTGCTAATATCACAATTCTTGGTTTTGTCACTCTGGTTAGTCTCGTGTAGACACTTTCTTTTTTTGTAAACGTTCACCACGTTATGCTCTAAATGAATCGTTCTTGCTTCTACAGAGCAGTTTGAGATTATTAATTCTTCGGAATCTCTCATAGCGAGGATGCTAACTGGGTTTTTCAATCATCGTGTTGTGTTGAGATCCTGCTCATTCTAGTAATTTTGATCATCTGTCTTTTTCTATATTTTTCATTTTTTTGTTTGATGCTTCACTCTGTGTTGCGTCACTTTCTTTATTCTATTCAGTATCATAATAGCTTAAATATCTTTCTCGGAAAGCAGACTTAGATCAGTTGAATATATATTGATATTCATTGTAAAGAGAACTCGCTCTCAGAGTATCAACTTGGAGTAGAATTTCTTAAGGTCAAGATTATTATCTTTAAATTTGTTCTGTATTGCATATTTCATTTAAATTTCAAACCACTTCAAACCTAACAGTTTCAGAAAAATAATTCATCTTGGGTGAAAAGTTGTACTAGCAATATGAGCACTGCCACCATAAATTTTAAATCTACCTTTGAAACCACTGATTTCCATGAAACAGTTTTTCCAAGCCTTTTTCGAGTACTAGTTACATTGTTTGTACACCACCATCGTCATTACCAATATCGCAAAGGAAATAAAGTAATGATCTGACATGAGTTATTACAGAAGACAACATTGATTTAGACCTACTTACTACATTGGTTATCATAAAATTGCTGAAATAATACCAAAACTTTCTCAAGAAATTTCAGGCATTTGTAGTTAGGACAGAAATACAAGCATCCTTTAGCTATATAAACCTTCAAATTTCTCTTTATCTATAATATAATAATAGCATATATATATATATATATATATACATATATATGCTCAGATACTATACGTATATTTTTATGTATAATATATGTATATATATATATATATACTCATATATATACTTTAATATATATATATATATATATATAATAATATATATGTATATGTAATAATATATATATATATAATAATATATAATGTATATATATATATATATATATATATATATATATATATGTATATATATATATAATATATATGTCTCTCTTTCTTCCAACTTTTAGCATACCACATAAACCAATATATGTATATATATATGTATATATATATATCTTTATATAACATAAAAATAACATACAAAAATATATATATATACTATATATATATATATATATATATATATATATGTATATATATATATATATATATATATATATATATATATGTTTATATATATATATATATATATATATATATATATATATATATATATATATATATATATATATATATATATATATATATATATATATATATATATATATATATATATATATATATATAGTAATTATACTCAGTTGACATCTACAGTATTTCAGAAAAGTATAAAGAACATCGGTCTGAAACTTTAAAGGAATATGATCTATTGAGGTATTAAGCTCGATACCGACGAGTTTTCAAGTCGCTAGGATGTATATAGGGGGTACCTCCTCCCGAGAGCGAACGCAAAATATTGCGCTTACGTCCTTGTTGCTGCTTCTGAGTGCGCGTGGAGATTAGGCCTAAATCGAGTTTCGGGTCGAGTCTGATGACGTAATCTCGTCGTACACGAGATTACGTACCCCTGCGTCCTCCCGTAAGGGGGGACTCTACCCTAAAATTCAAAAGTTGATCCTACAATTACCAGTTTGATTACGAAGAATCAGATTCCCGAAGGGAATCGATTCTGAGTCGAAAAACATTCCTGTAAGGAATCGTTTTTTACGCACTCCGACTCCGGCTCCGGCTCAGCCTATGGCTCCGATATATATCTATAGAGGTTAGAGTTATCGTATCGGGTTAAAATTTGGAGGAGGGTTAGATGGTGACGTAACCTCGTCGTAGACGAGGTTACGTCCCACGGGGGACGCCACCCCCTAAAAATTAAATTGATCGTAGAAGGCTGAAATTTGGATAGTGTATAGAAGAAGGAGAAAGGAGTCTGAATCTATAGAGTTTGAGTTGGCAGCGGCACCGGTGCTGGCTCCGGTGCGGTGCTGGGATAGTAAATATTTGTATAATAATACAATATTGGTGTTAAAATATATGTTTATAAGATCATAGATCTCGACTATGGGTGTTTGAGGCTCCCTCATGGCGATGCTGGTTGTGTCAGCAGGCCCCCGGGTCGGCGCATTCGCGATCCGGCGCGAAACAGGCGGATACGGTGCGGTGCTGAACTAATAAACATTCGTATAACAACAATGTTGGTGTCCTTATATATGTTATCGAGTCTGTAGATTTCAAAAATGATGGTTTCAGAACCATCAAGAAAAAAAAATAAATAAATAAAATTTCTTATTCTTTTTATGTTTATAACTTACAAATTTACGTTTTTACATACCCTAAAGCAGTAAATCAGTAAATCAGTAATTCAAACAACCCTCCTCAGCCCTTCCATGATCTATTGATCTATTGATCTATTGATCTATTGATTCAAGTCATATTTTTACTAAAATTGTCATGTTTTACATACCCTAAATCAGTAAATCAGTAAATCAAACCACCCAACCTACCCTCCTATCCATGATCTATTGATCTATTGATCTATTGATCTATTGATTCAAGTCATATTTTTTACTAAAAATGTCATGTTTTACATACCCTAAATCAGTAAATCAGTAAATCAAACCAGCCATACCACACTGCCCACCTTATCTATGATCTATTGATCTATTGATCTATTGATTCAAGTCATATTTTTTAGTAAAATTGTCATGTTTTACATACCCTAAATCAGTAAATCAGGAAATCAAACCATCATCCAACCCCCCTCCTGTCCATCCGTGATCTATTGATATATTGATCTATTGATCTTTTGATTCAGGTCATATTTTTACTAAAATCATCATGTTTTACATACCCTAAATCAACAAATGCGCGTCCAGCCATACCACACTGCCCCCATCATCCATGATCTATTGATCTATGTTCTATTAGTTCAAGTCATTTCGAGTATCATTTTGGATAAGTATAACATAAAAACAAATTCTTTTTATACTTGATCAACGGAGTATATGCTAACATGGCTTCGTTTTTCCCATTAATCAAAGCTTACTTAGCATCATCTGAACTATGAATATAATACACAACGACAAACCTGACATGCCTTCTTAAACATGAATAAACTGTTAGCGTTAACAAAGTTCCATACAACTGGTAAAGTAATAACATAGCATTTTTAGGGCGTAACCTATTCACCTGCTTTGTCAGAAAGCATATCTCTAACATAACAATGTTAATTTATATTAACATGGTAATATTTAACTAAAATTTATCAACATTGGGTTAATTATCATGCTGATCAACGAGTACGCCCTCTAACGTAATAAGGTTTCCATATCAATAAAGCTAACATGTAGCTGAGCCAGAAAATAA
>JABUQX010082646.1:20000-39917 GCA_015478945.1 Trachelipus rathkii | reverse complement strand
CAGTGTACTTCGTTCAGTTCAGATTCGGGTGTTTAACCGTTTTCCGCGCATTTATCATGTGCTTTTTCTCCTTTTCCGTTCTCTCCTCTACATAATATATATATATATATATATATATATATATGGGGAATAAATAGCCGACATGCCTCTGCGAAGGCTTCGGGGACCCAGAGAAGAATGCAAGAATTACTGAGAAGGCTCAAGTGGACAACCTCGCACCTCGGAGTTGGTTTCCGGAGCTGGAGTTGAAATCTGTTTACATATGAATAATAGCTCGACTAAGGTGTCTAATCGTAGGTTTACGAATATGGAGAACTTGATTTTGAGAGTTTCAGAGCTCTCAGGGGTGTCTGAAGACCCCATGTGTGGAACTCCCCCAAAAAAGGAGAAATAATTTACATAGTACATAGCAGATGAAGGAGTCAGAGTCAAAGAAGGAGTCGGACTGACTCCTGTTTGGAGTCGCCAGGGATAATGAAGAGAGAGAGAGAGAGAGAGAGAGAGAGAGAGAGAGAGAGAGAGAGAGAGAGAGAGAGAGAGAGAGAGAGAGAGAGAGAGAGAGAGAGAGAGAGAGAGAGAGAGAGAGAGAGGGAGAGAGAGAGAGAGAGAGAGAGAGAGAGAGAGAGAGAGAGAGAGAGAGAGAGAGAGAGAGAGAGAGAGAGAGAGAGAGAGAGAGAGGAAGCTGAGTAATGAGGCCAGACTCCAAAACTTGCTTTCGACTTGCATGGCATTTACCCCTCCGAGTTTAAGACCTTAGCCCTTTGGGCTGAAGCGCCTTATCTGCCCCACCCCCCTTCATGGGGTGACCCTAAACGGGACTTCACACCTACCTTCGTAGGTGACCCAAGAATGGGACTTCTCGTAGGGAAAAGATGAATTCTTTTACGAACATTATTAAATAATGAACTCGTGAAATTTAATTTTATTATCCTTAGCAGGCTGAGTAAAGGAGAAGACCTTGGGTAACACAGTTGGGTTAATAGTAGTATTGTTAGGTAGGATAGTTTTTTCTAAGTATAAGATTATACTTGATGTGACCAAAAATAAATTAATCCACCATGGTTGTGAGGGAACATTTTGGGAAATTTATTATAGAAAAAATGAATGTAGAAGAGTCTTGCATGAAGTGCATTGCATTTTAGGAGAAAATTTTGATAATGAAAAGACTTTTGTAAAAGTTGCAATTCTCGTTTTAACAATTAACACTGTGGATAATTATATATATATATATATATATATATATATATATATATATAATATAATATACTATATATAACATATTTACATATACTCTTATATATCTCTATATAACCATTTTCTCAACTGCTACTATATAATAATATATATATATATATAATATATAACTTCTATATATATATATATATATATATATATATATATATATATATATATATATATATATATATATATATATATATATATATATATATATATATATATATATATATATATATATATATAATGAGTAGGGATGGTGCTTTCGTAACTGATGAAACGGATGAGAGGGGAGTATGGAGGGAAGGCTTCGAAAATCTGCATAACATTGGCAGTAATGAAGAGGTGATAGTGGATGTGTGTGGGTTTGATGGTGCAAGAAGGAATACGTATTTGGGGATGAGGTTATTGAGGTTATTAGTAAGGAGGAGGTAATGAGTTGAGTGAAAAAGTTGAAAATTGGTAAATCTGCAGGTATAGATGAAATTACTGGTGAAATGATTAAGAACGGAGGCGAGATGGTGATTGATTGGATTTGGAAGTTGTATAACAAAGCGTTTATGGATGGTATACTTCCGAGGGATTGGAGGAGAGCAGTAATAGTACTCTTATATAAGAGTAAGGGAGATAAGGGTAACAGTTAGAATTATAGGGGAATTAGTTTATTGAGTGGTGTAGGGAAGATATATGCTGATATTTTGGCCAAAAGAGTGGGTCGAGTAACTGAAGGACTGACTGGTGAAGAACAAGGTGCGTTTAGGAGTGGTAGATGATGTGTGGATCAAATCTTTACATTGAAAAAAAATGATTGAGAAAATGAGGGAGAAGAAGAATAAATTGTATTTAGGTTTCCTGGATTTGCAACAGGCGTATAATGGGATTAATAGGGAATCTCTATGGCAGGTGTTATTGATATATGGTATTGGTGGTAAGCTTCTGAATGGAATCAAAAGTATGTATGACGATAGTGAAGCGTTTAAAAATAAATGGAGTCGAAAGTGATTGTTTTAATATTAATAGCGGAGTGAGGCAGGGATGTGTTATTCAATTTGTTCATGGATGGGGTTATGAAAGAATTAGTTTCGATGGTGCCAGTGGATGGTGTTAAAATGATGGAGAATGGAAGAGAGTGGAGGTTTCTTTACCTATTATATGAGGATGATTTGGTTTTGTGTGGTGAAGCTGAAGAGAGTTTGAAGGTTTGATAGAGAGATCTGGCAGAATGTGTAAAAGGAGCGGTTTAAAAGTAAACGTAAATAAGAGTAAGGTTATTGTTGTGAGTGAGGACAGTCCTCGGTGTGAAGTTACGTTAGATGGTGAGGAGCTGGAGTGAGTGTCTGAGTTTAAATATTTAGGTTATATGTTGGATGAAAAAGGAACGAATGATGCAGAGTGCAGTAGGAAAGTTGTGAATGGCAGGAGGGTGGCTGGTGCAATTAAATCTTTGGTGGATGTAAAGGGACTAAGTCTTGAGTGCGCTAGGGTTTTACATGAGGGTATGTTGTTACCTATGTTAATGTATAGTAGTGAGACCATTGTCTGGAATAAGAGGTGTAGATCTAAAGTACAATGTGTTCAGATGGACAATCTTAAGGGCGTGTTAGGTGTAAGAAGAATTGATAAAATGAGGAATGAACGTATTAGAGAGTTGTGTGGTGTGAAGAAATGGGTAAATGAGAGAATAAATGAATGTACGTTGAGATGGTTTGGTCATGTGGAAAGAATGGATGATAGTCGGTTGGATAAACGGATATATAGTGGTGAGTGTGCTGGGAATCGACCGACTGGGAGCCGAAGAAAGGGTGGATTGAGTCAGTAAAGGAATGCCTGGAAGAGAGAAATGTGAGTTTGGCAGAGGCGAGAAGAAAGATGCATAACAGGAATGAATGGCTGGGTTTTGTGAGGGGTTGTGGTTGTGACCCACCTGGACCAAAGGATGAACCCCATATTGACGAGATTCCATAGTGAGGGTCCGTCGCGGTCCCGTGAAGCTCTAGGGAGGATTTTCTGACTGCGACGAGTTCTCACTAAAAGGTATGGGCTTTCTTTTCGACGTGTGTCACATTCTTCTACCACTTTTCTTTTTCCGGTGCATGTCACGCACCTTACCCCCAGTCTTGGGGAGAGAAGGTGGATGATATATATATATATATATATATATATATATATATATATATATATATATATATATATATATATATATATATATATATATATATATATATATATATATATATATATATATATATATATATATATATATATATATATATATATATATATATATATATATAACTTCAATAAAAGATAATAAAATAATGTAAGATTAATAGTAATTTGAAAATAAAATAAAAAAGATATCATTTTATTCATATAAAAAATTCTTAATTATGATCTTTTAACAACAAAATGATTGATATCTTCCTTCTTTTAAATTGTGTAGTTATGATGAACACTTATTAAAGCCAGTTCTGTTAGGCTTTCTTCTCCTGTAGAATTGAAAAAGTATGTTTTGAGCCTTTTCAGAGTGGAGAAATATTTTTTTGGAGTTCATGCTAAAATCTTTAACAATCTAAATGTGACTGCACAGATCAAATTTATTTACAATATTCGTAAAATTTTGAATAGATATCGACGGAATGAGTAACTTTACAAAGATTTGTAAGTATGGATCTATGATTCGATTAAAAATCATCAAGAAAATATTGTAATTGCCCCATATCTTTTCATTTTACATTGATTCTCACAAGAGGCATTATCATTTCTTCATTATCAGAAAGCAGAAGTTCTGTTGCAACTTCCAAAATGTTTGAAAATGTTTCATTGGTGTTTGCTTGAAAATCCTTCAAAACAAACATCACATTTTCAAAATGATTAAGATCAGTTGCTGTCACTAATTAAGGAGAATGCAATGTAATACATGATGGAAGAGTGTTTGAGAATAAAGTTAAAGACATAAATAAATAAACTTATAACTAATTTGCTTTTGCTTACAGACTTGAAAAGATCTATTTTATTTGAAAAAGGTTAAATATCTTGATCCATTCAAGATCCTCTTAAGCTTCAACAATGCTTTAAAAATTTCATTAGATGGTAACAATCCATTGAAATTTTCCACCAACCTTGTTTCGCCCATTCATGAGAGTTTTTGTCCATTTTGTGTTTGGGAAATCTTATCTATTTCTTTTCTATTAAAATAATAGTCGGCCTTGGCAATCTAAAATAGCTTATAGTTGCATGTGATGTGCCATAAAGTTTCTAACGTGTTGTACTTCACATGGATGTGAAAAGCAATGAACATCTAACGCCACTGGGTATTTTCGACAGCTTAAACACAAAAACATTTCTTCATTGCTTTTGCACTATCATATCGCTGTCCACTCAGAAAGTCACTATTTATATTAAAGTTCGTAGTAATACCTCCGATAGAGATAAAGAAACAAAGAACCAGTTAGAAGCCACATGGGCCTAACGAGACTGTCCCAGTCAACTAAATATTTATTAAACACATGCCCATGCAACATATACAACCTACACCGCACCCTAAGGCCTGTCAATTTCCAAACCAAAGGCCAATATAATATATACGCCAACTACTACCAAAAGCAAAAATTATAGCTAAGGTTCATGCTAACCACAATACAAGCTTTAATAAGTTTATTGTGATATCGGTAGCTACAACATGCAGTTTACTTTAATAACTAACTAAAAACCCGCCAATTTGGGTCGTCAGAATATACTATATGAGGCCAAAACCATCCATATTCTTCCAGTCATTTCTTTAATGTTGCAAGTGAGTCACACCCAACAAACTCCGGCGGAAAACTATTACAAAAATTTACAACACTATTACAGAATGAATGTTTTCTTATATCAAGATTACACGTCTTCCTAATTTTCTTACTGTATCCCCTGGTCTCCTTTCCGTGGTCTGCTATAAAGAATTTGTTGGTCTCAGTATTATCAGTGCATTCAAATATTTTATAGACTTTTATTATGTTCCTTATGAGAAATCGCCTTTCTAAAGAAATCATTCCAACTCCTTCAGCCTCTCCTCATAGCTCTTACCCTCAAAGTCAGAAATATACTTGCTGCACTACATTGCACTCTCTCCAGCATATCTAGGTCTTTTCTTAAATAAGGGGCCCAAACTTGTGCCCAATACTCTAATACTGACCTAAATTAGCTATTATATAGCTGCTTATAACTCTTAGCTTTGCAAACCATATTGCCATTTATTATACTTGCATCTTATTAGCTTTATTCCTTGCTTCCTAACACTGACTAGCTACTTTCAGATTGCTGCTTATACTCATATCTAGATCTTTTTTTTTGGTCCACAGACTCAAGCCAATCCTCATTCATATCGTAGTTAAATCTTTTATTTGAGATACCTAAATGAAGAACCTTACACTTTTTACTATTAAAATAAATTGTCGACCAAAGAAGTTTATCAAGAACATTTTGAAGCATTATATATCCATCATTATTCCTTTCTAAGGTTGCCACTTTAGTATCATCTGCAAACTTACATTTAAGTCCCTGATCTAATTTTTATATATATATATATATATATATATATATATATATATATATATATATATATATATATATATATATATATATATATATATATATATATATATATATATATTTCATTAATATTTATTTGAAGATTAATATTGGTGAAGATTTCTTAGTTTAAGTGGCTGTTGTTCCTCATATATAACCTTAATATATATGTATATATATATATATATATATATATATATATATATATATATATATATATATATATATATATATATATATATATATATACTATATATATATGACATATATGAACAGCAGCCACTTAAATAAGAAATCCTCGCAATTACAAATATCTTTCTCATTTCTATGAATATATATACTCTTTAATTTAACTGATTGGCTATTAATTTTATTATTATAAATTATAATTAAGAGACTTAACCCATCAAAAAATTTTGATAACTTAAATAATTAGGGGTTTGTATATATATATATATATATATATATATATATATATATATATATATATATATATATATATATATATATATAAATATATATATATATATATATATATATATATATATATGTATATATATATATTATATATATATAATATAATAATAATATATATATATGTATATATATATATAATAATAATATATATAACAACAATAACTAATAATATATATGCTGTCTTCTTTCTTAATATATCTTCTAATAATATATATATTTATATATATACATATATATATATATATATATAACCTTATATATATATATATATATATATAATATATATATATATATATATATATATAACTATATATATATATTTATATATATATATATATATATATAACTAACTATATATATATAATATATAATAGTAATCCATATATATATATATATATATATATATGCTATATATATATATAGCTATATATAATATATAGCTATTGTATATATATATATATATATATATATATATATATATATATATATATATATATATATATATATATATATTTTATATATATATATTTTTATTTATATATATTTATATATATTCGATTCAATATAATTTTTTTAATTTAACGTCACAATTGGAAAATAATTGGCAAAGAGCAAATAAATAGGAGAACACTAAATAAAATAGAGTTTATTTACATATGATAATTAATTATGGATTATTTAGGATATAGAAAACAAATGTATAAGATTCTTCACATGGAAAGAGAAGTTGAAGCCAACGCCTTGTTCCTTATATATATTTCCAAGCGTAGAACGATGTTGGACAAAATACGAATACGAAGTCACATGGGACTTTCTTCATCTGCAACAAGGTGCAAACTATTATTACCAACTATCTCAAGCTTTTTCGATAATTATTATAGTAAGTGTATAGCAATTTAAATAATAAGGCTGATGATAATTACTAATTATTATTGTAATAGAAGTAATTTAGCTTTAGTATTTAACTTAATAGATAAATTTAGTTGATTAAATTTATTATAAATAGATATTATAATTAATATAAATTAATAACAATATAAAATCACCCGAGATTAAAAATGAGAGGGAAGAGTGACAACTAACCTTTTCGTAATCTTGCAGAGTTTCTTGCGCTGATTAGAAATCGGTCCTTTCTATGGGGTTCGGAAAGCGGTTGCCTCTTCACCTCCTGTGTAAATGTTAGTTCTTGGTGTGATTAGGAAATCCTGTCATCGATGAAACTTCGATCTTGCACGTTGCAGTTTCCATATTGAATTTTATTCCATATTCATCATATATGAAAAAGGAATATATAAGGATTAAACTTCTATCTTGCACGTTGCAGTTTCCATATTGAATTTTATTCCATATTCAATTAGATTAAAGTAGCTGTAATAAAAGCCACTATTAAATTCCAATATTGCTGATATGTTGAGTATAGATTGAAAGGGAGCCGGCTTGAAATTAAATCTTAACTACACAAGCTTCGTGAATTTTGCGGCAGCGAATGCAGTCACGTCCTTTTCTCACGAAATAAATAGCAAGAGAAACTTAGAATATATCCAACTTCTTTCGATTAGCCGTCCCCCTCCCTCTCCAATCTCGGGTGAATTCGTAACGATATATTTTCTTAAATCCTCCGGGGGAGAGATGACACCTACTTAACTTAAAGTAGGGTGTCATAAAACAAAAGGAAGATTCAAGAAGACGATTCTTCTTCAGATTCGTCTGATGAAATGACAAACTGTCTTCTAGCAGCTAAAGCAGCTCTCCTGATAGGCCGATCATTTCTTCTGTTCATTTGACTTGAAGGATTTGCATCAGGAGAAGCTGGAGAATCATTAACTCCTGCAGGAGGCGCTGCAGGTGAAGAAGACGCAGATTCTGTACAGGATACATTATGGGTAAGAGACAGTTCAAGTGGGTAGAGAAGTTTGATGGGATATAGGTTGACTTGACCTCCAGGAGTTCTGACAAAAACGAAGCGCACTTTCCCGTCATCTCCAGGTAATAGTTGAGTGACGATGCCCATCTGCAAGAAGGGTCTTTCTTTAACGGGACCCTTAGTGAGTATAACATCACCCACTCTTACCAGATTGTCCCACTTGATTTGATATAGATCTCTGCTAGTCTCTCGAAGACCTAGCAGATACTCATTATACCAACGAGTTCTGAATTCTTCAAATTTCTCTGAAGATAGCTTGAGGGACCTAATAAGATCTTCTCGAGCTTTTGTGGAGGAGCTCCAAAAAGGTTCTTCTGAACTATTGCCTGGCAATACAATACTTGTTCTTGAATGGGGCTTTAAAAAACAATTGGTCGTGAGAGGAATCACATCATTATCACTTGAAGGGTAAGTTGGTGGCCGAGAATTGATAGCGTTAGTGATGTCTGAGAGTACAGCGATAAAGTGAAAATACTCTAAAGAAGACCGACCTATAGTCTTGTACAGACAACCTTTGACTATACGTAATAGTCTTTTCTACAGGCTCCCGGTCCATGGACTATAAAGAGGAATGCGCTTGTGAGTGATGTGATTCTTTCGCAGCAACTCCCTACCCTCTTCAGATACAACAAATGTCTCCATAGCGTCTGTTCCTTGACGGAATGTTCTGGCGTTATCACTGTAGACAGTATCAGGAACACCATGAGCATTGATGAAACACTGAAAAGATTGTACAAATGATTTTGATGACATATCTGGAACTAGATCCAGATATATTGCTCTAATATGGAGACAAGTGTATATGATTAGAAACATTTTTTGAGATTTATTGGAACCTTTGGTCTTAACCCACCAGTGCTTTGTAAAGTCTACTCCTACATGTTTAAATGGACGGAAAAGATCTACCTGAGCTTTAGAAAAATTTGTAAACTTAGGATACTGGAAAGCAAAAGTATTAAATTTTTTGCAAACCACACAATCAGAAAGAATTTTTTTTATAGCCCCTCGAGCTGATGTTATCCAATATCCTTTAAGGCGGATTCTTGTCAGTGTGGCTTGAATGCCTAAATGTTTGCATGCAAAATGAGCATCTCTCACTATAAGAGTGGTAAGATGGTGATTTTTACACAACAGCACAGGGTTTAGCACCTCAAATTCATAGAAATTAGATCGTGACAAACGACCCTTGGTTCTTAAAAGACCATTATCATCAAGAAAAAGATTCAATCTGTTTACCAGATCAGGAGGTTTCTCACTCGTAGATGGATCAATTTTAGCCCTTTTCAAAAAAGAAATTTCCTTCACAAAAGACTCCTGTTGCATAATTTTTATGCAATACAAAAGAGCTTTCTCATCACAATTGATATTATTGCTAATATCTCTTGTTTTAGCCAAAAATCTGAAGAGCAGAGCACAAACACGAAGAAGAGACCCCAAACTTGAAAATTTTGACATATTTAGTACGGGAGGTTCTTTGGCTTCCTGAACTATGGAAAATACGGGGGTCACTGGATCGATTCCTGAATTTCTTAATTCAAAACTAGGCCAATAGGAAGACTCAGAAGCAAGCCAATCCGGTCCAGAAGACCAAAACTGAAGTTTTCTCTTGAATTCAGAGAGGGTTATTCCTCTTGTAAGTAAATCGGCGGGATTTTCTTCCGAACGCACATACAAAAATTTTGGATGGAGTGAAAATTCATTTTTTAATGAAGAAACCATGAGTGATATGTCCTGAATGCGGTTCCTCACAAAAATTTGCTTGTTCTTTTGTCCCTTGTTCAGAATCCATTGCAATGTTATTTGCGAATCAGAAAAAATATTGACGGTCTGAAACTGAACATCAGGAAAACTTTTCAAAACTGAAGGCAAACATTTTAATGCAAGAAAAACCGACATCAGTTCTAAACAAGGCAATGTTCTTCCTTTCAGAGGAGCAACTTTACCTTTAGCCCATAAAATCTGAGGATCTTTCAAGCTTGAAGAAATATATACCACAAACCCATAGCACTGTGTGCTAGCGCCACAAAAAATATTCAAAGACAAGTTTTCATCTGATGACTCAAAACATGATCTAGGAAACGTTATTTCATTAAGGCCTGAGAGATCCTTTCGAAGCTTTTCCCAGGAAATTTTTATTTCTGGGTCCACTTCATCATCCCATTTCATTTCTTTTTCCCATGTCTTCTTCATGAGAAGACGTCCACGAATAGAAACAGGAATAAATAATGCAAGAGGGTCAAACAATTTTGACACCTCAGAAAGTAGTTGCCTTTTGGAAGTAATGGACTGAAGTGATACTTCACTCAACTTGAGAATGTCCTGTTGAGGATCATACAGATAACCTAATACTCTTTCCTCGGCGCACTGATGAGCAGAAAGTTTTCCTTCACTTTCAAATAAAGCCCTGAGCTCAGGGTTATTAGTGTTCCACGAAGAAAGGTCAAAGCCACCCTCTTTCATACGAGAGATGGCCTGGAAAGAAATGTTTTTAAGTACGTCCTCAGAAGAATGTGTAAAGCAGAAATTGTCAACATATAAATTATTCTTCAGGAGAAATGAACAAAGATCAGAAGTATACTGATCAGCATGATGACGAATGACTGCATTCAAGACGAAAGGACTTACTGCTAATCCAAATATGATGGTAGTATAGCGATAAGCCACAATCTTACCATTTTCTTCCCATAGAAAACAAAATCTATTTTTGTCCTCCTCCAGTTTGAGACGTATCTGCAGGAAAGCTTTGGAAATATCTGTCAATACAACATATTTGTTGGTCCTAAAAGAAATAAGAAGGCGGAAGAGAGAGTTCAAAAGATCGACTCCATGATATGAGGCTTGATTCAAAGACGGAGACCCACCCACTCTTAAACTACAGTTGAAGACTGGGCGCAGTTTTGTTGTAACTTGCTCAGCAGTCTTTATTACAGGGCGGTGGGGTATAAACTTGAAGTTATTATAGTTTTGAGGTGATACTTGAATGGACTCAATTATCCCCTCCCTCTGGTACTGTTTGAAAACATCCCCATATGCAGCTGAGAGACCCTGTCTTTCCAGACGTTTTTTAACTCCACGCAATGTAGCTAAAGCTACATGATAATTAGAAGGCACTTCATTGAGAATATTTTCATACCAGGGCAACTCTACATGATATTTTCCATCTCTAAACTCGATTGTCTGATAGAATTTTTGAATGAACACTTCGTCGATAGAGCCCTGATCTGCTGTTTCATTTATACCTAATGATTCGAGGCTGTAGATGTTTTCTAGGCCCAAATCGACATCTACATGATTATGTGTATGCAGAAGAGGGTCAAAATAAGATGCAGAAGGATCGATGATGGTGTTCACTAAGCTTTCGGGAACTTTTGCTGTTGTCAGTTTAGAAATGGACGAAGTAAGTGTTCTACTATCCTCCTGTCACGATCTCCCTTGAGGAGAGGTTTCAAAATCAGATTGCTCTTCTCCAAAAATGACCAATCTCTGAGAGGGTGTCAAAAACGATTTGGCTGGGCCAAATGGGACAAACCCATGGCAGGTTTCAATGGCTCTACCTTTCAAGCACTCTATGATTTTGAAGTGCTTCATTGAAGAGATGACATCAATTCCAATTAAACCATCCACATTTGAAACGCTACTTCCGTGTTTACCTACATAAAAACGGTCTGCAACATGATATCCACTATATGAAACATTATTGATAGCACCCATGAGTCCCTTCACTGTGAAGCTAACATCAAGACTAGGATCTATTAAAACAGATTTTTTATGAAATTTGAACAGCAGATGTTCATATCTAGGTCGACTGTACGAAATGACCTAACCTGCTCTCCCAAAAATGTCTTAATGGAACTGGTGTGCACAGGCAGAGAATCCACTTCCACTTCCAATTTATCTAAAATACAGCTATTGAAAAAACTTAGCTGCGAACCAAAATCCAATAACACTCTTGCAGTTACAATTTTATTCCCTCTTTTTATTTTAAGGGATATTGTGGGAAGAATTTGGCCAGATGAAGTGTTACCTGTATTTATACAGATATTGCTTGAACCAGCATCTTCATCATCAAGAACTTGAGGCGCTGAAGAAGTAGATGGCTGACTTGTGGAGACATCTGCACGATCTCTTTTTGCTTTATTCTTTGCATTTGAAGAACAAAGAGGAGTTATGTGAGCACCACTCTTGCATGTGCCACAAGGACGACTAAGGCCAAATCTTTTTGCAGGGCATATGGAAGTTACATGTTTCTTGCTGGAACAGTTTGCACACATTCCCAGTTCTATGCAGCGCTCCCTTCGCAAACTACCTGTTGGATAAACTTCACAGCCACTCATCGGGTGTTTTCCATTACAAAGTTTGCATTCCATAAATGATGAAGCAGAAGAAGGAACACCACCTCCTGAAGAAGTGGAAGAAGAAGAATCTTTTGGAATAGTAACTTTAGACTCTTTAGACTTTTTTACACTTGTAGTGTTGAAGGAAGAAGTTCTTCTCTCTTTATATGAAGACTTCTGTTGTGAAAGGGCACTTTTATTCTTCTCTTTGGCACCACCAGCAGTTCTATTTCCTGTCCTTTCAAGGGACTTCAAAATGTTCATATAGTTACTCAAAACCAAATTGATGGAAGGATACTCAATCTGAGTTTTTAGTTTGAGTTCACGCAGGAATATAGGAGGAAGCTTGTCAGTCACTAAATGACTAACAAGACGGTTACCTGCTGTTCCCTCCTCCAGGAAGTCCAAATCGAACTCCTTCAGTTCATGTAAGTTTGCACGAACTTCTGACACAAAGAACCGAGTAGCCTCTAGGTTATTATTATTCAAAACTGGTGCTGAATCAATCTTGTGAAGAATTGTGTCCACTAGAAAAGGCACATCCAGATACACCTCCTTCAGGATTTTGATAGCCACAGAATAGTTCTCATCAACATTAGTTAAGTGTTGAACATCCTTTAAAGCAAAATTTTGAAGATGACTTTTCAAATACTGTAGTTTGGCTGCGTCAGAAAGGTCCTTCCTACAGCCGTATACATTTTCAAAGGACAGGAGAAAATCTGAACGAATGTTTATCCTCTCCACCAGAAAAGTTTTGACACTTAAGAGCTGGAATTTTAAGTTCTTGTTGTGGCTTAAAATTCTTCAATATAGAATGTAATTCTTTTCGTGAGACCGAATCACCCTCCTGCGAAGAAGCGGACTTGTGGGACGAAACGTTGGCAGTCGGTCTGATTTCGTGAATTATCCTCTGCAATTGTAGATGATAATGAGAGGACTTAATGACTTCTTCATTTAAGAATGTTGCATCGTGTTTCATGAGACCAGACTCACAGATCTTTGCTTCAATGTCATTGTCATACTGTCTCACCTCCTCCAGACGAAGATTTACCTCATCCAAAATAGCTTCTAGCAGGGATGGACTGGAATCCTTAGAAGATTCATCTGAGAAGGGTTTAAGCAAAAGCGTTATTTTGCGCTTTATGATGCCTCTTGAACGTCGCAATGGTTTTACTTTTTCTTCCACAGCCTCTACGAGGCTTTTCTTTTCCTCTTGAGTGATGGATTCCTCTGTAATCCCTATGTCGCTGATGATGGTGTCTTCAAGTGAAGCCAGGATTGCGGAAGCAGAAATAGCGCCTGCTTCAGTCATTTTTTACGACGAATAAGAGGAAAGAAGGAAAAGTATGAATTTATAGAAAAGAGGAAGTAAATAGATAGGAATAGCGCAAAGAGTTTTTACAAACGCAAACCTATTATTTATTTAAAAGCTTGTTTCGTATATAGCACGCAAACACACTGCGTACGCCTTTTCCAAGTTTACAAATATATACTTACGCATATATTTAGTAGTTACTTTTTTACGAATAAGAGGAAAAAAGGAAAAGTATGAATTTATAGAAAAGAGGAAGTAAATAGATAGGAATAGCGCAAAGAATTGTTACAAACGCAAACCTATTTTATTTTTAAAAAAGCGTGTTTCGTATGTAGCACACACACTCTGCGAACGTCTTTTCCAAATTTCCAAATATATACTTACGCATATATATTTAATCGTTATTTTTTAAATAAGGAGGAAAAAAAGGAAAAGTATGAATTTATCGAAAAGAGGAATAGGAATAGCGCAAAGAATTGTTACAACGCAAACCTTTAGTAAGAATTTTTATTCACTTCTCACTTCTCTAAAAGTTTATTACGAAATTGCAATTCTTGCAAATTGCAATTGCAAATCTTGCTGCTTAAGATTTTTAAATTTGGCTCAAAATAGTTGGTAAAATTAACACCTACGCCAACAATTATTTTAGGAACAAGGCTTCTGCGAATTTTACGAAGTAGACTCAAAAGAGAGTTTGGAAATTAGCAAGTTGAACTGTTACTAAAATTTGACTCGAAAAGCTATACAAAGAAACGAAATAGCAAATTTCAAAATAAGAACTATGAAATAATATAATCTATCTCTAATAAAGAAACTATAGAACAAACTTTTAAGATTTAAGAAAAGAAACTATTTCTAAGATATAGATTATATAAAACAAACTTTTAAGATGGAACGATTTCTAAGATAGAAATGATAGAACAAACTTTTCAGATTTATAAGAAAAGGATCAATTTCTAAGATATTAAAATCTGTGTTCGATTCAATATAATTTTTTTAATTTAACGTCACAATTGGAAAATAATTGGCAAAGAGCAAATAAATAGGAGAACACTAAATAAAATAGAGTTTATTTACATATGATAATTAATTATGGATTATTTAGAATATAGAAAACAAATGTATAAGATTCTTCACATGGAAAGAGAAGTTGAAGCCAACGCCTTGTTCCTTTTATATATTTCCAAGCGTAGAACGATGTTGGACAAAATACGAATACGAAGTCACATGGGACTTTCTTCATCTGCAACAAGGTGCAAACTATTATTACCAACTATCTCAAGCTTTTTCGATAATTATTATAGTAAGTGTATAGCAATTTAAATAATAAGGCTGATGATAATTACTAATTATTATTGTAATGAAAGTAATTTAGCTTTAGTATTTAACTTAATAGATAAATTTAATTGATTAAATTTATTATAAATAGATATTATAATTAATATAAATTAATAATAATATAAAATCACCCGAGACTAAAAATGAGAGGGAAGAGTGACAACTAACCTTTTCGTAATCTTGCAGAGTTTCTTGCGCTGATTAGAAATTGGTCCTTTCTATGGGGTTCGGAAAGCGGTTGCCTCTTCACCTCCTGTGTAAATGTTAGTTCTTGGTGTGATTAGGAAATCCTGTCATCGATGAAACTTCGATCTTGCACGTTGCAGTTTCCATATTGAATTTTATTCCATATTCATCATATATGAAAAAGGAATATATAAGGATTAAAAAATAATCTCAAATTAAAACACCCCTTCAATTTAAATCGTTACAACAATACACACCAATTAGATTAAAGTAGCTGTAATAAAAGCCACTATTAAATTCCAATATTGCTGATATGTTGAGTATAGATTGAAAGGGAGCCGGCTTGAAATTAAATCTTAACTACACAAGCTTCGTGAATTTTGCGGCAGCGAATGCAGTCACGTCCTTTTCTCACGAAAAAAATAGCAAGAGAAACTTAGAATATATCCAACTTCTTTCGATTAGCCGTCCCCCTCCCTCTCCAATCTCGGGTGAATTCGTAACGATATATATATATATATATATATATATATATATATATATATATATAAATAGTATCTATATATATATATATATATCTATATATCTCTCTCCTATATATATATATATATATATATATATATATATATATATTTATATATACTCCATATATATATATATATATATATATATATCTTATATATATATATATACATATATACCTATATATATATATACTCTCTCCTATATATATATATATATATATATATATATATATATATATATATATATATATATATATATATATATATATATATATATATATGTAACTGATTGAATTAGTTCTTAAAAATTGAATAGCATCTGCCAGACCCTCCTTCATTTTTCCTCTTAGGTCTGATTTTATAATGCAAAGAGGAGAAAAAAGCCGTTCAACGTTAACTTGCGTTGGAGGTAAAGCAGTAAAGCAATTGCAGCTTCTTGTACAATGTCTGGATACTTTTCCATGGCCCCTTCTAATTTAAGCTTCAAAGTTATATTAAGTTTTCAACTTCTTTCAGTGCAGCAAAGAATTTTGTTTAAATTATGGAATATTGTGTACAAGAATAGGAAGGACCTTTACCTTTTTCTTGAACCAGTCGAAGCTTTAGACTAAACACTTCAATATCTAGAAGCTTTTCATACTCATCTTCTGAGATTTCTGAAGAATGACTTGAGAAAGGTAGTAATGGGGATAGCTGTAGTTTCATTACTTACAATATGTGTCCTTTTCTTCTTGAACTTCTTGCAACCCTTTAATACAAATGGCCTGTTTTGTTGCAAAATAGTTCTTTGTTGTTGATGATCTTCAGTTAAGCTTATAGCCAGATAGGATCAAGCTTATGAAACTGGTAGCTATTACAATAATAAATTTGTCAATGAGAGAAATTTCTCTTCATACCATGGAGTCTTTTATTTCCAAGCATCTTAAATATAGATGGTTTAAGGTTGAAGGTTGAATTTATTAAAATGTAATTCAAATTGAAAAATAAGATGCTAGGTTAAAACTTCGAAGTTTAGATTGCATTTTGTGCTGTGGAAGTCGCAAGTCAGTGAACTTGTATGAAGTGAATGAAGTCACTCACAGAGTCACAATTCATAAATTTGTCAGTTCAAAATTTTCTGACTCTTACTATACTATCTTGAAAGTTGCCAACTCCGACTCCGACTCCGACCTCTTAAAAATTACCGATTCCGACTCCGACTCCGAAGCTCCACCCTTTTCAAAACTACCGACCAAACCACTCTTCAAAAAATTGCCAAACTTCCCGACTCCGACCCGACTCACAACCCTGGATGTGAGGGAACATTTTGGAAAATTTATTATAGTAAAAATGAATGTAGAAGAGTCTTGCATGAAATGCATTGCATTTTGGGAGAAAATTTTGATAATGAAAAGAAATTTGTAAAAGTTGAAATACCCGATATGTCTATTGACATTGTGGAATATGAAGAAATTGTGTGTGAACCATTAAATGATATTAAGTTTACTTTTGTTCCAGGCATAGTTAATGATAGAATTTTTAAAGTAAAAGTGTTAAAAACACAAGTACCACCAATGAAGAAAGGAGAAAAGGTAGTTATTATTAAAACACTCTTAGCATATAGTGAATGTTTTGAGAGTTTTATGGAAGATTGTAAAGTATTTGTTAATGGTGGAGATCCAGAAGATTTAGATTTAGCCAAGGACGAGTGGGAAAAGATTGCAGAAATCCCCAAAAAGTGGACCTTAGAAGAGTTTAAAGAAAAATTAATTTGTGACCATCTGAATGAACAACAACAGCAGAAACTCTCAAATCTTTTGTGGGAATATGCCGATATATTTTCAATAAATGATCAAGATATGAAACAACCTGTTTCATTGACAAAATTTAAAATTGAACTTCTACCAGGAGCTACTCCTGTATATCACAAGCCAAGGCACTTTAACCCCATCGTTACAACTGCTATTCATGAGGAAATTGAAAAATTAATGGCCAGTGGTATAATCGAAAGATCCAAATCTGAATGGAATAGCCCTCTTGTCCCTATTTTTAAATCCGATTCAAGTTTACGATTGGCGGCAGATTACAGATCAGTAAATAAAAGGATCAGAGGTGACACTTTTCCGATTCCCAATCTTCAGGATACAATATACAATTTAAAAGGAGCAAACGTCTTCAGTTCTGTAGATTTGTGTCGCGCATATTATCAGATGGAAATTGATGAGAATTCGAGAGACATCACTAGTTTTGCAGTACCAGGAGTCGGATCATTTAGGTTTAAGAGATTAAGTTTTGGATTGAAAACTGCCCCATCTTGTTTCCAGAGAGAAATGGAGTTGGTTCTGGAGGAATTTCTTACCTCTGAAATACAAAATTATGAAAATAAAATCAATGATTTTAAAGAAATCCCTAAAAAATAAGTTGGCTTCACCACCTTTGGTACATTGTTATCTTGATGATATTTTGTTACGTTCCAAGAACTTTGAAAATCATTTGGAATTGCTTGATCGAGTGTTGCATAAATTGAGAAAGAGGGGGTTAAAGGCAAAGTTATCAAAATGTACTTGGGCTACATCTGAAATTGAATTTTTGGGACATGTTGTTAATGAAAAAGGACTGCAGAAGAACAAGGCATATTTTGACAAAATAAAAAAATACGAGATTGAAAATATCAAGACCATTGGTGATTTACATACTTTCCTGGGTTTAACCTTATGGCAAAGAAAGTTTATGAGACATGCTGCTGAAATTGCCAAACCACTAACAGAAATCATTGGACAACCTAGAAAAATGGCAATTGATTGGAATGATAAGAGAATAGAAGCATTTAAAAATTTAAAATCTTTGGTTTTAGAAAATAACACATTGTATTTTCCAGATTATAACAGTGAACACAAATTGATAGTTGCCACAGATGCCTCTAATGAGGGTGCCGGATCAGAACTGATGCAAGACCAAATAGGTGATGATGGAAAACTCGAACGGAGAACAATAGCTTTGGCTAGCATGGCTTTCTGTAAAGCACAGAAAAACTACAGTGTCATAGAAATAGTTAGCAGCCATCAGATGGGGGATAAAGACTTTCAAAACTTTCCTTTTGGGAATACCCTCTATATTGCAAATTGACCATCAACCACTAAAATATTTATATTCATTAAAAAATGTAGATTCAAGATTAGACCATGCACTAACAGATTAATTGGAATTTGACTTTGAAATAGAGTACATTTCAGGAAAAGATAATGTCATAGCGGATAGGCTCAGTAGAAATGTAGTAAATTCAGAAATAGTGGTTGAAGATTTCGGCGGAGATTACAGAGTTATTCCATTTTTTCAACCTTTTTTTCTCTTAAAGCTTTTGGTTTTTCTTCACATTTTGAGATCAAATGAGTATCTGATCCACATCTGTAACACAAACCAAGCTTCTTGAAACACTTTTCAGATACATGCCCTAACCTACTACAATGTATGCATTTTTCTTTTGTTTCACTTTTTTCTTGACTTACATTCCTGCTGCTGTTAAAGTATACTCTGGGACGCACAATATTGACTACTTCCCTTTCACCATTATCATTCTCAACATAAGAATAAGTGGGACTGCTTTCGGAAACCAGTGTCTCATTACAACTTTCTAGAGCAAGCACAAAATTTTGAAGGGCACTGTACGACATTTTCATATTAAACATAGATTTCATTTCCACATACTTACTTGCGACCAGCTTTTTGGTTTTCTCAGGTAGAGTATTTTTTAATTTCTCATAGAGTTCATCGGAGGTCTCTGGATCGATAAGAGGATAAGCCTTTGTAAACAAAAATCGAACTTTGGCCATATAATCATGAATTTTCTCCCCCCCATATTTTACATTAGAAAATGATACCTGCTGAATATTTCCTAACTCTTTAGTGGTTTTATAATAGCTTAATAATTGATTTTTTATAATGTTATAATTTGAAGTATGACCACCATTCATCTTATAATAAGTTAAGAAGCTGCCTTTAAGTTTATTTTCAAGGGCCATTAACCAATATTGC
>JABUQX010082646.1:0-10000 GCA_015478945.1 Trachelipus rathkii | reverse complement strand
CTTAATTTTCTTGAAAATTGCAACAAGAAAGTTGCCTTTAAATTTCGTCCGAAAAAAAAAGAACTCATATAAAACAGCAACCAAAATGTGATTATGAATTCTTCTCAGGTTTTTCGTGTACCGTAAATTTTGAATTTTTTCTTCGTATGGTTTATAAATTCCATTTTGTTATAACTTTATTTCTGTTAATCCGAATTTATTCATTGTTCATCCAATCTCAGTCTTCTTCTCTTATGTCTCCTTTTTTATTTGATATGTGAAGCTGATCTGTGGTGTCGCTTTTAAAGTGATCAGTCATTTTAATATACCTTTTAATATGGAGATAAATGACCAAACTCTTAATTCGCCAAAATTTATATTTGATGGGCTGATCGTAAATATCCTTTTTTGCAAATATTAAATCTTTCTAAGAGACATTTGTAAATATAAATTATAAACAAATATTTTGTCATTAAAACTTTGCTGAAATTGTTCATAAAAAATATAGATTTTAGTGAAAACCATCCTAATTTCTTTTACACTTTTAAAAAATATATTTATATATTTTTTATATTTTATCTTTGATAACTCAGAAACTCAATTCTCCTGAAAATTGCAACAGGAAAGTTACCTTAAAATTTCGTCCGAAAAAAAGAACTCATATAAAACAGCAAACAAAATGTGATTAGGAGTTCTTCTCGGATTTTTCGTGTATCGTAAATTTTGAATCTTTTCTTCGTATGGTTTATAAATTCCATTTTGCTATAACTTTGTTTCTGTTAATCCGAATTACATGAGACTTGCACCAGATGTTAGTCTCAACATCCATTAGCGCCACGGCAAAGAAAATTTCATTTTATAAATTAGGTTTTGAGTTATTCAATATTTATTCAATATTTATTCAATATTTATTCAATATTTAGTGGTTTGTGGTTTGTAAATCAGCGGTTTCGCATTATTCCATTCTAATGGATATGTTTACCAATTTTTGTCTAAAAATTACAATTAAATATATATAAAATATATAGTGAGTATATATATAATATATAGAATTAGTGTTGAGAGCATATTATTTTTAGATAGATGATTAGTTGAGCACATATAAATATATATATAGATAAATATATTATAAAGGTATATATATGAAAGTATAAAATGTTATTATGTATTTAAATATTATTTATGATATTATTATTATTATATAGAAAATAGTTATTATTATTATATATATACATGGTATACTTATATGTATACGACACAATTATATATGGGAATATGACCAGAATTTTCTTTGAAATCATATGTTTTTGAAATTGCTCTTTTGATTTACTTGTATTTTAAAGTGCAATTTAACTATGATGTTAGTTTCGTAATACTAGGAGACCTAGTATTTGTTTTATTAAAGTTACAAATTGGTAAATCAAAATAAGCTTGTTTTCTGAAAAAATCATATTCTTTTTTGATAGCTTCTGCGAAACCATTGTAGTTCCTTTAATATTTGATGTATATTTATAAAATGTATATCTGCGTGATCACAATTCTCTACTCTTTGTATTGTGTGTCGTGTTTGTTTTTTTTTATTCAAATTGAATTCTTTGACTCATAATAAAGGGTCATAATTCATGTTTTTTTTTTTTTTGCAATCTGAAATTCCAATTTTCCCTATTTATATTCTGAGTTCAGAGTTGAAATTGGTACAATAGTATTGAGAAAATTATGCTAAATTTACTGTTTTACATTTGGTTATTGTATTTGAAATTAGTTACTAGTAAAATTCCTTATTTATTTCTCTATGGGAAATATTAATTACGTGTTGTGAAAATAGGATATTTGCCATACTTTGTATTCCAAATTACTTGACATTTTTCCTTAATTTCGCGGCTCTCTTTGTATGATATTTTTATCACATTTGAATGATAATTATGTTGTACAAGTTTTAGTCGGTTTTTTTTAATTTATTTATAATTAATAAATAAATTTAATTATTGCCTTACTACGGATTAGAAACTCTTTTCATGAGGTTTCTCTGTAGTATAAAAGGCCAGCGCCCGTCTCAGAGCTTCATTCCTTCTCATAGCAAGTGCTCACAGATTCATGTTTGCTGTCCCATATTTTGCTTTGAATATGAATCTGTTTTTCTAGAACGTCGAGAGTCAACCAGTTTACACGAGCATGTAGAGTAAATTTAAATTAATTTGGGGAGCTTTTATTCCTCAGACAAAAGCTATTTCCCCTTTTATTGCTTCCTAGAAAGGTTTTTTATTGCAAAAGAGTCGAAAACTTGTACTAAATTTCCTTTGATGGTTTTATTCGTGAATTATGCATCTTAGTTGCTAAAGACCGGCTGGTTATTTAGGTGATTAATGTCCCATTATTATTTCCAAATAGCATCTTTAGTCTACTGTTTCCCTTCTTCCCATTTCAGATTATATTTAGGAACCAGGCCTGTCATCTGTTTCAAAATCAATTTAATTTCCGAAGAATAAATTCATATAAGAAAATAAAGAGTCGCTGTGATCTTGTGTGAGCTTGTTAAAACCCATTCAAGATTACTAGTGGATGTGAGATACGATTTTCTATTATGTGTTTGTTCATTGTCTAGAGTTCTCTCAGTCATTTATACTCCGAAACCCTCACGATTTTAAGAAATAACTAATTTTGTTTTGGGTACTCCTCTTAAATCAGCGGTTTCAATAAATTACTTCTACAAGATTTGTCTTAAAAAGATGTTGGCGTCTCTTTCTACTCTGCCAGCTCTTAGGAATGCAATGATATTAGTCATAGCAAGCCGAAATGACGTTAGGTTTTTTCCTATTGCTTTTTAGTCTATCTTCTTTCTATATGAAAATTTAAACCAACCAATTACAGACGCATTTAAAATTTGAAATTCCAACACGATAACATTTTTTTTTGTAAACACATTACCTAGAAATTTTGTTATTAACACTTATTGAGAAAAAAAAGATGAAAAAATGTATCAAATGTTTGGGTTTTTCAAAATGTAAAAGTTTAATATACCGATATATATATATTTATATCTGATTAATCAATAATCGTATCACAATTAGAAATCGATATCAATTGAAGAGCGATCAGTGTGATTCTAAGATTTCGGGCGAAATCAAAATTTCCATTATTAATTGCAAATTGAAGTGTATCATAGGCAGCTAGGCGACAGCAGTCGGGGGCGCGGGCTGGCGCGGGCGCGCGTCCCCGGCGGGCGCTACTATAAGTATATATTTCCATATAAATAGCAAGAAGTGTTATATATATATATATATATATATATATATATATATTAATCCGTTTCAATATTCGAGATCATCTCCCTTATTATTAGTAATTTCAATTAAGATATTGATAAATGTTTAACCAACATAAATTTATATGAATAAAGTAATTTATTTTAATAATAAATAAATAGTTGTTCATTATTGTGGAAATCAGTTTGAAATTGTCGTTGAATTTTCTTGACTTAAAATCTGATTTTCGTTCGGTTAAGTAGACGAAAGTTTCGTACTCACGTTTAGTACGAAACATCTATAAAAATCAAACGAATATATATGAAATTTCTTTGTGGAGGAAAAATATATAGATTCTCATAAATGTTTAAAGACCTACCTTTATTTCAGCTATTTACGAAATAAAAATATTCATGTCAAATGTTTATTGGGATATTGATTTAATATAGGATTAGTGAAGGTTTTCTTCTCTCTCTCCTTATATATATATATATATATTATATATATATATATACATATATATTATATAGTATATATATATTATTATATATATACATATATTGGTTGCTATTGTTATGATAGCAGATTTTAAATGATATATACATATTATATATAATATATATATATATATATATATATAAGAGTATATATATATATATATAAGGTAAGGGGTTAAGGCCAGCTGGCTGGCTGGCTGGGCAATATGTTGCTGGCTGGCTGTTTGAGCAGCAAGGAGCAAAGGAGCAGCGAAGGGGTGCTGGGAATATGCATATAGTTACAGCAGTATGCTGAAGTATATATATATAGTTATATATATATATATATATAGAGTATATATATATATATATATATATATAAGTTGCTATTATTTGAGCAGCAGCATATATATATATAGTATATATATATATATATATGTACATATATATACATATATATAATGAAGCACTAAATACTATAGAGTTGCTGGAGGCTGCATGGCGTATGATGGTAGCAGCAGCAGCAGCAGCAGCAGCAGCAGCTATATATATATATATATATATAATTTTTTTTTGAAAAGGGGACCTTGCTTGGTTTACTTATTTATTGGTTGATATAATAATTTATATAAATTCTATTGATGTTTTGAATATTATTTTTTGAATTCATTATTTTTTAAATATCCTAACGGCAATTATCAACAATAAATAAACTAGTTTTTAAAATTTTAAATTTTAATAATTTTTAAATTATCATTAGTTTACTACTACTACTACTACTACTACTACTACTACTACTACTACTACTACTACTACTACTACTACTACTACTACTACTCTTTCTGGTATATATTTACGCATTGAATTTCATTCTCATTTTGTCATCAAATTTTGGTAATTTAAATCGATTTTCAATTAAAAAATTCTTTAATACATTTCCGAGCCTATCTTGACTCATCTTCAGGTAACAACAATTAAAACAAAGTATACATAATTAAAAATTAAGAATTCGAAAATTAAAATTAAAAAATTAAAAATTAAAAATTAAAATTATATTGATTGAAAATTATAACATTGGATTGAAGTACTATAATTTTAATTATGTTTATACTATGGTAGGTCGCTGAACCATGAAATGGGAGGAGAATTCATTCGTTTTATCTTATGCATCTGAAGAAAACTATTGACTGTAGTGAAAATTTAAATAGCCAAGAATGTTTGCTTCGGAAAAGAAGAAGAGGAGAAAATATCCTCTACTTTTGAATTTAAATAATTGAACAATTTAGGATAGTCAGCTTAGTTAGGGGATAAATAAACAGAACAGATGACTTTAGTAGTAAGAAGATGGGCTTTTAAAAGCATCTGAGTCACAGAGTAGAAAATTCAGAATACTATAGATCAGAAACACAAGATCCCCAGATCAATGCACATCTTCTGGAAATTCTGGGAAAGAGGTAGGTTCTTATCTTGAATTGAAAGTAGAGTCCGTAGTTTTGCGAGACAGAATTACAATTCTCTTTGAGAGACCAGAATTTGGTGGGGAAATTAAGAGTGACGTTCTCATTGAACGAGAAAAAGTTCATCAATGGGGTGAGATCCACAGTTGAAACGTACCCTCATAACCATTCAAAATTTAACGTTTGTATACTGCGGATTAGCCTATATGAGCTAAAAACCTTTAATACTAAATGTTCATTCATACTCTTAATGTATCGATTCAGGAAAATTTTATCAAGGTGTATTTATCATGATGGTATTCTTGAACCACTAGAGGTTTACCTAGGGAAGGAAATTAGACGATCTTGAGCTGTAGCGTTCAGCAATAAAGAAGAGCATTTTAATGGAATGAATAGTATTCAGCAAGACTGTCTCCCCATATTTCACAAGAAGATTCTTCATTTGAATGACTAACATTATTGTTTTCCAAATCACACCCACGAATTTTTCACACTGCCAGTTTTCAATCAGACGATAACAATTAATAAGTGGTTCGAATCGTTGATACTCCATAACTCATCAATAAGGCATTTAATTAACGAAGAAAACTTAAAAGAAGACCCTCGATTGAAATGTATATATTCTAGTAATCCAAATATTGAGATGGGTTTGCAAGGCAATTATCACCTTTTATACTGATATGCCCTTCCAAGGATAAGCATACGGAAAAGAAAAAGGAAAAGGTAATTTCAAACCGAAAAGGAAAAGTCATTTCAAATTGAGACTTACACTGTAAAATAGATTTAAGGTACGTATCAGAGATTCTTTGTCTCTTCTATAAAACTGAGGCTTAACTTTGTTGCACATTTGACACGACAATGCAGTTTTCTTAAAGTCCTCGACAGAGAATGGTAGGTTTCTGCTACGAACAAAATCAAACATCCTCGTTATATTAGGATGAACAAAGCTTTACGTAATTTGGTAAAGGCAATGCGAAAAGTTGCAGTCATGGAACAGTCTCTCAATAGTGCTTATGTAGCAGTGTTGAGCTTACAGGGTGTATATTGTACTATATACATCAAAAGAATAAGGCATTAATTCTGTTCTCCATCTTAAAAATTTTTCATACTTATATTTGCCCAATGTTGGAAATTAAACATAAAAGAGACAATAGCGTTGAAAAGAAGTTATTCCCTCTTATTGGGTTTCGAACCCGAGCACCCGCTGTTGGTTTAGAAAGTATTTGACCACTTGAACACGATGATCGAAAAGGAAACCTTGGAAGAATACTTTCTTTCAGAAGCTTTCCCACTGGCACTCTTCAACCCTTGAGTGTATTAGCAGTTGTCAAATGTTAATGATACATCATCTCTCTGAGTGGAGCCCTCTTTGGCCCTTAATCCGAGTATGAGCGGGGAAGCTTTTGGGAAGAAAGTATTCTTCCAAGGTTTCCTTTTAGCTCATCGTTGTTAATTGGTAAAACACTTGCTATATCAACAGTGAGGGCTCGGGTTCGAAAACCAATAGGAAATAATAGAGATTCTTTATATTTTCATACTATGAGTGCATTAACAGTTGCAAAATAATACTGATATATATATATATATATAATGTTAGAGGCAGCAAGGCAAGAGCAAGGGCGGGTGCAGCAGCAGCATACATATGGGCTGGGCTAAGTACATATATGTTGAGCAGCAAGGGTTGGCGTGCTTTGCAGCAGATGTATATGTCTTATATGAAGCAAGAGAGAATAGTATATATATATATATGAGTATAAGAGTATATATATATATATATATATATATATATATAGTTAGGGGCGAAACTGACAGCCAAACTTAAATCCGGAAGTTGCAGTTGCAACCGGACGTTGCAAATGTTACAGAGCAACATTTTGCAACATTTGGTTTTTGACTCTTGAGGCGTCAAATTGGGGGTTTCTGATGTTGACGAGGCGTTTTCTGAAGTCGGCGACGCGCTTGGGTTTAGCCCCAAGGCTCCACGTCCTTCACCGCACACCCCAGTACACCGCACCGAACAACTCCATCGCATTTCGATGTCTCGAATGACCAAGTCATCTTAGTCGCTGCCTATTGAGCTGGCTCGAACTTCGGAGAAGTTTGCTGATTTTTCCATGGGTAACACTGCACGTCACTGACGGCAGCACGTCTCCAGGAAAGAGTCTGGTGATGATGGCACTTCTCCAAGGCTGGGAATTTTGCCTCCAACTCCGGAAGAGTTTGGATCGTTTGGCTCCAAGGTGTTTTCAACGATGGGAAGCCTGCTTTCGAGATCTTCTTGTATATATATATAAATACAGGCTGGGCAGCGATGAAAGAGCAGCAGCAGCTATAAGGCAAGGCTACTGGCGGCTGGCTGGCTATAAAGGGAAGGGGCAGTTACAGGCAGCAGAGTTACAGCAGTGTATATATTATATATATATGTATATATATAAAGTCAGTATATATATCAATTATTTAGAGAATATATATATATATATATATATATATATAAAGAGAGACTTAAAATTTTGGTTACAGGATTCGATACAGCACCTTTTTTAAAATACTTCATCCTCGGGATTCGATATATCATTTATGAAGTCTCGTTTGAACACATAAACCTCCGTGTCGTTACCCACTAGACAACGAGGAGATGAGCTCTCGAGCTCAAATAGTAATATATAAACGATTACAGCATAATTATTATTATTATTATTATTATTATTATTATTATTATTATTATTTTTTTTTTATTATTATTATTATTTTATTTATTATTATTATTATTATTATTATTATTATTATTATTATTATTATTATTATTATTATTATTATTATTATTATTATTATTATTATTATTATTATTATTATTATTATTATTATTTAGGAATTCAACATCAGCCTTTGATTTTATAAAAGTTTTTGATTTTATTTCCAATGTTCTAAATAATTATTTCTGTACATAATTTAATTCGTGGTTCTTGAAACGATTGACATAATAATTAACGAAGTGTATCACTCAAATAACCTACCTCCACCAGAAATATCAGAACAACATATGAGAACCTTTTATTAATTTGCCGCACCCTCATCACGGAAAACATATGGTCTACAAACTGATGGAGTGTCGATGGGCTCACCACTTGGAATTACATTTGCAGACTTCTATATGTCCAATCTGGAAAACAAAATCCTTCTTGGAACAAATAACTTTAACCCCGTATATTTACATAAGATATTTCAATTAAACCCTCCCTCACTATCTTCACTACTTAGATCATATACATAGTTCATCAATAGAATTCAAGAGTTGCCATGCGTTTAAAATTCTACATATTTAGAAAACTTCTGGGGTTAATAATGCTATCTTCGTTTTTAAGACATCAAAAATCAGTATACCCTGACGGTCATTATCTACAGGCATTCATGTCAAACCCACTGATAATGGTCTTTATATGAACTAAGGGATCCTATTCTCACCGACTATTTACAAAAAGAATCTATTACAAACTTTTTAGTTTACAGAGCATACAAATTTTCGTTCAACTTTTGAAAACTTTTGATGAAGAAATTTGAGGCATTAAGTAAAATTTAATTAACTGGGATCATCCACAATATTCAGCTGAAAAAATTTAATTACAAACCATTACAAAATTATGTAATAAAAGAAAGTAAAAATAATCAGAAAAATTCAATAAATTTCTTCTTCAATAAAGAAGAGAAGTGCCTTCGTAATATTTTGAACTCTCACCTAAAAACTAAAGACACCTCCTCAAAAATTAAAAAGTCAGACTATACCATAAGTTCAAACAACTGTCATCAATCTTCCTTTTTTAGCACAAGAGATGCTTGACCGACAACCATCAGATTTTAGGAAAAATTAATTTAATCCTGCCCAGAATCAGACTGTACGTCGACATATTTTGGTTACAAGACGCGGACAGGGCATATCATCATCGCTACAGTCCCAGCAAAATCTTTGAACATTTCAACACGGCACATGGTCAATCAACTATTAGTAATATTTTCTTCACAATATTATACGCATGTGAAGTCCAGAAACTTAAAAAAATTGAGGCCTTCTACATAGATTTACCGCAGACCAGATATTAACAAAAAATTAAATGTAATGTCAAGTTAGACCTCAATATCATTTGATTTAATTATTATATATCAATTTAAGACTCATTCGCTTACAAGAAATAAACCTCTGAAGATGTCTCAAGTATAGAGAAGAACCGCGTCGGGAAATCTAAATAAATATATCTTCTTCTTCTTCTTTTCCTGTAAATTATTTTCAAAGGTTATTTTAAGGAAATTAAATTATGTACCAAAAAAAAATATTTAGAACGTTGAAAATCAAATCAAAAACTTTTATGTTATTATTATTATTATTATTATTATTATTATTATTATTATTATTATTATTATTATTATTATTATTATTATTATTATTATTATTATTATTATTATTATTATTATTATTATTATTATTATTATTATTTAGAACGTTGAAAATAAAATCAAAAACTTTTATATTATTATTATTATTATTATATTATTATTATTATTATTATTATTCTTATTTTTATTATTCATTGATGCTGTATGGGAGTACACATAATTTCCTTCTGTTTCGTTTTATTTTTCATGTATTAAATGAAAAAAATACATACATGTACTACGATGTGTAAATAATAAATTGCATAGAAAACGACTAATTTGTAATGAATCAGGAATAAATATCTTTAACTGTATATATATATATATATATATATAAATATATATATAGAAAGGGTACAGAATTCGCAAAGTAATGATAAATGCGAAAATATTTTGACCGATGATTCTTCTGTCAAAAATT
>JABUQX010082645.1:0-15000 GCA_015478945.1 Trachelipus rathkii | reverse complement strand
GATAAGTACTTGGGGCATTTTTAGATAAGGATGAGAAAATACTCCGTAATCTCGTCTGTCCTCGAGTCGGAGAAGGGGGATGTACAGAGCTGAAACCACCCCAAATAAAGAGTAATCAATATTATGTTCATTGAAATGAGGACTAAGAGGTCAACCATCGTCATAAAACTTATGAGCCTCAATATATGATGATGCAGTAGAATTCAGCTCACTAGTGTTCCGAAAAAAACATGTACTAAACTTGATGAACTCGATTAGATATATAACCTATATTATATAATATATATAATATATAATATATATATATATATATATATGAATAGTAGTATATATATATATAGATATAGGAGATAGGATATTAGTATATGATAAATATATATATATTAATATATATATAATAATATAATATATATATATATATATATATATATATATAGTATATATATATATATATATAATAAATAATATAATATTATAATATATAATAAATATATATAAATATATATGAGTATATATATATATATATATATACTATATAATATATATATAATATATTATATATAGTTATATTAAAGAAACGCTTTAGATGTAAAATTGCTCTGCGAACTTTAGACACGCATTTTTTGGCGATAATATTATTTCATTTTGAAAAGAGTTTGCTCAGGAAAACAATGGGGTAAAATACGTAAACATTTTCAGTAAATCTATGTGTGTGATCATTTTTATTTTGAAGTTCAATTTTAAAAAAAAAAAAATAGGATTTTTTTTTAAAGATTTACACTAGACTCTATCTCTCTCTCCCTCGCTCTCTCTCTCTCTCTCTCTCTTCTCTCTCCTCTCCTCTCTCTCTCTCTCTCTCTCTCTCTCCTCTCTCTCTCTCTCTCTCTCTCTCTCTCTCTCCTCGCTCTCTCTCTCTCCTCCTCTCTCTCTCTCTCTCTCTCTCTCTCTCTCTCTTCTCTCTCTCTCTTCCTCTCTTCTCTCTCTCTCTCTCCTCTTGAAATAAGAGCGACATTTACGCAGCCCTCCGAATGTAGGACAGCCAAGCACCTGTACACCATAATATCAAACCAGACCATTCGAGTAGGAGTCGAGCGTAGTGTGCACAATAAGAATCGAAACAACTTATTCATGCATCTAAATGTTAATTATAAATAAAAATTATGTTGATTTTAAATTCTTGTATTTTAATATTTTCTACGAACGATCTTCTCCACAGCACCCCAATATCTCTCTATATATAAACACGGAGAGAGAACCCCTCAACATCTAAGCAGACCAAGTAGCTAAAATTCGGCGCCCTAAGAAACTATACTCCCCGAATTTCTCATCCATTTCGTTATAAATACTTGAAGTAAGCTGTTCGCTCAACGTGTGTGTGTGTGTGTGTGTAGGTGTGCTGTGGTGTGTGGTGGGTGGGGGTGTGGTGGGGTGCGGTGTGTGTGTGTGGTGTGTGTGGGGTGTTGTGAGGTGTGGTTGTGTGTAGTGTGAGTGTGTCTTGGCAGTATATGTACGTCAACTTTTCGTTCGCAATAATAATAATTGAACAAAAGGGGTGCGAGAAATAAGGCAATAAAAAACATAAACCCGTCTCTTTAATACCGAAAATCAATTTAATAAAGAAAAAGAGAAGGAATAAAAAATAAATTTACAAACAATCAATTGTATATCATTGACTACGAGAGAGACATATAGCACAGCATCCCACACACACTACACCTTTGCACACAGTGAGTTCTATATCTCTGTATATCGCGTGCTAAACAAGAGGGTAGGTGTCTCTCTTCTTCCTCTCAAAATAAGTATTAACAAACCACAAGAAAATATAAATATTCTCGATTAACGTTAAGCCTCTGTTATGGTCTGATATATACTAAGATGATCAAACCTGCAACGGGTTGCCTTTAATTTTCATCACCATCCATATACTTTATTATCTACATGGCAAAAAGAATAAAAATAAAGAAAAAAAGAAAAAAAAGAAATATGAGAAAAAAAAAGTATTGTCGAAAAGCAATATCTAATTAATTTTCAAGCACTCACGGGTCGATGACTGAGATAAGGTATATAATGAATTCTAAAATAAGAATTAAATTTCACACAAAAATAGTACCTCTATCTATATAAATATTAATATATATTTTAATATATAATATATAATATATATATATATATATTAATATTATATAATTATATATAATATATATATTAATATATATATATACAGTATATATATAATAATATTTAATATAAGTATATATATATATATATAAGATATAATATATATATATAGTTACTATATATATATATATATATAATATATATAGATATATATATAATGATTAAATATATATATATAGATATACTATATATATATATATATAATATAATATATATCTTAATAATATATATAAGGAGTTAATAATATATATATATTATATATATAATGATATATTTATATAATACATATAATATAATAGTTATAAATATATTATATATATATATCTATATTATGTCTTATTATCTTAGTGACTAGATGAACCGAAGCAAATTTATTCTAGATAATTTACGTTAATTACGTATACTAAATAATGTACAACATAAGCGTGCATAGCGAAAAAATAGAGTTTGATAACTTTATTTTCTCTAAATACTTATAATAACTTTATTATCAAACATATTAGTTTGTTGAATTTTGCAAAATTGGTAAAAATGATGAAAGAGAAATCATATATGTATAACCACTTACATAATATTTAATAAGTAATTTATTTGATTTAGTAAGTTATGGGCCAAACTTTTCAAAGAAAGTTACACTAGCATCATATCTTACGATAAAACTATAAAATAATAGGCACAGGCTATAAGAATATAATAATAACATATTATGAAGAAAAGAAATAGGCAAGACTATGAAGTGTATAAACATGAAATTAAAATCATTGTAGCGGAATTTTTATCTCAGATTTGCTCATATCAATGTCAAAATTGTCTTTTCTTAAGCTTGATTTTGATTGCAAATAATTGAAGTATGTAAAAAAAATACAAAATAAATTTTATAAATACTAAAAAAAAGGGCTGGGCTTGAATGCGAGGCATTAATGAATTTTTTACTTAGGGGAAGGCTCAGATACCAACAAGTATGTGTACATGAGTGGGGACGATAAAGTCCCCCCCGTCGTATCCCAACCAGGAGGCCGAGCGGACTTCTACGTCAACTTTTCAAAACGTTTGGAGAACAAGTCAATGGCTTTAAGATGAAGTGATAAAAAAAAATCTTTTTTCATACCATAACATAAAAATTACGGCTAATGTCATAGGATATGTTATAGTATTGTGTAATCCTGACCTAGTAGTTGGATATGATTATATATATTATATATAATAAATAATAAGAAAAAAAAATATCATATTTTCATTCCATTAACAAATTTCAAATACCAAATTATCATTCTAATCATAAAGATTTTAAACCCTTTAACCATCCAGTTCTACTAACCTTATAACATACTGCGAATAACTGTACCAAAGCTACACTTTAGTGATTGATCGAGTCGTCATACCCATTTCAGTATATAAATCTAGGATATACCTCAAAAATTATATTAGAACTCATAGATATAAATGTTCCAGTTGCTTAATTCAATTCTAACATGATTTCAAATTGGGTAACTCTCCGCGTTCATCAACTACTACCATCACTTGCTTTAATTATCTTATACATTTACTTATTCAACCTTAACCTATTATTCAGACCAACCTATCTTTTAACTTACTCCATTCAACCTTCTTCAAAACTTTCATTGATCATCTTTTACAAATGACCAATAATTGATGCTGTAGCGAAATATTAGCCAAGGCCACCTTTATCCTAACTCCTCTACCGATTCTACTCGGTCAGCTTAAACACCCCTCCCACCCAACCCTTGTCCTTTAGATGGGCGATGCTACGCAACCCAACCACGCACAAAAAACTAAAATCACACACCCCGCTTATTGAGCTCTCTACTCCCGACTTATAATTAATAAACATTATAAACCTATTACACCGCTACTTACCCTCGCACTCCATATCCCTTATATCTACCTACCTGCTCAATAATTAAATTCGAGAGATACTACTCTTTATATCATTTCTTCAGAAGCTCTAATATCAGACAAAATCCCAATAAATGATCATAAAACACCTTGCCACAAGTAAAGGTCTTTCCTCATAATCCTTTATATATACCTCGCCGCACCAATATCCAGTATAAAACTCTATACACATCATAAAGTCTTCAACCTTCCTCATTTGCTAATTCAAATATCATAAAATTAACCTATATATACACCCTCATAAACCACTCTAGCCAGAATCTTGATAATCTATTTAACAAATCAAACCCTAATCAGTCCACCTCGTCAAAACAATCTCAACTAATTATGATCAGTGAACATAATCTTTCCTAAAACAATAATACTCGATAAAACTAATCCCATGATAATTCATAACATCCCTTTATCACACATACTCATTTAGAAGAGATAATCATCTGCTTTCCCTCCCAGTACCCTCTTGAACTATTCCACCCTAACAAACGCTTGTGAACTACACAACTTTTCATATTATATACAATCAAAAATCTTCACCTCTACTAAATTCCTGAAAATCTACCTAAGTTTAATAATTACATATATAATAATTCCTAGCTCATATTTGTAACCTCTAATCTATTCCCTTCTCACTCACACTATTACCCCCTACTATTATAATTAACCTCATCACTATTTCAGTTTTAATGAGACATAAACATCATTTTTACAGAACTAACAAACTTTTAACGTGCATTTGTAGCATACGTAATTAAATATTAACTAGAAGTTCACGTAATGCCCTATCCCACAACTCTCCACACGTTACCAAATCATCTATATTGTAGGATTTTTTATAAGATTCTTAAATAATATTTAAAATTCACTAAATAATAATATATATTAATAGCCAACCGTACACGTTCCATATCAACAAACCCCAAATAGAATATAAACATAAATAAAAACTCCTGTAACATAACGATGAATAATACTAGTTGGCTGGGAATTTAAAATAATTTATACTAATATGTGACAAATAATTTATATTTTAATGGTGGGAGGGGATTGTGGGTTCATGGCTCATTTTGCAATAGCGTAACATAATAATAATGAAAATTAATATTATAATAAAGAATAATTAATAAAATAATAATTAATAATATTATATATATAATAATAAACTTTATATAATAAAGTAAAATAAAATAAATAATCTATAATTATACTAAATAATATAATTAATATAAATAATGAATAACTAATAATAATAATAATATAAAATAATAATAAATAATAATTAATAATAATCATAATCCATACCTGAAATAATAATAAATTAAAGATAAAATAATTAAGCATAACTATTAAATTTAAAACCGTTTCATCTTCTGGGTAATTGAAAGAACTTTGTTTACGCAAGTGTTGAACGGGTTTCAAACTTGTTTATATAGTAAAAGTCAAAACATATTAAAAATAATAAAACAAATATAACATAATTAATATAATATAATTTAATCAATAATAATAATAAATAATAATAAAATAAATAATAATAATATATAATCAATTTATCAATCATCAATAACGTAAATCTAATAATAAATAATTAATATATAATATAAATAATAATAAACTAATTAATAATCCAATTATAATAATAATAATTAAATATGAAGTTCAAAAATTTAATGATATTAATAAAAATAACATTAACTATTTTAAATAAAAAATAATATGTTATAATATAAAATTCAAAATATTTTTTATCTCTCCCTCAATAATACCTGTTCTCACATATAATTTACTATATCATTTAAATGAGATATCTATTGAGAATCTCGAGTTTCTTAACGATAAAAGAATGTCCTCTCATGGTCTGAACGAGTGAATACATTTGGTCTATATAGATTCTCCCAAATTACAATTTATAGAGAAAAAACTCATTTTCATTTTAAAATATCAATTTCCTATGACTGAAGAGAAACCCTAGTTGGCTTATCAACACATAACACTATATCTACAAACACCCAGTACCTATATACCAATGTATAGTTCAACCGTTAGGTGCGTCAGCCATTATGTCAGTCTAATTCAATATGAACAAGAATAAAATTAAATAATTAATTGATATTAAATACTATATATAATAATAATAATAATATAACCTAATGTAAATCGTAATAAATATCCATACATAGATAAGAATAATAATAATAATAATAATAAAATAATTAAATCAATATAATAATAAATATAATAAATAATAATATATCAATAATCATATTACAAGTAATTTAATTTATAATAAAATATTGCTACAAAATAATTTTCATTTCTGTGATGCTTAATGGATAACTTTTGTGAACTAGTTTTTTCAGAGAGCGAGACACATATATTTTTAAGTATATTAAGTTAAATAATAAATAATTAGTCGCATAATTTTAATGTATACAATTATAGGCTTCCGTCCACTCACGTACCTATTGATCATTATATCATATAATATGAGTAATGGACTTATTATTTTAATAATAAAAACCAAAGCAAAAAATAAAAATTAACTAAATAACAATACAAATTACTTGCAACTACGGATAATAAAGCCAAGAGTATTAAAACTGAAACAAGCATAGAGACATATTATGAAAATATAGAATCTTAAAGTATCATAATTTTCCTCTTCTTATAATTCTCATCAATATAAATATTAAGTGATATATCGAACATTCTAGGTTTATATTAAAAGTCAATAGTTCGCTCTTAGTCTAGTGTATTCAATTATTAGGAAAGTAGGACTCTGCTAGTCTAAGATCAGAAGAAAATTCATTCCTTTTATGCAAAAGTTTGCTATATATTCACAATAAATAAATCGTAGGTTGCTTTATAATTTTATGCACATATCTACATACTGCATTAATTTGTGGAGCATACTGGTCTTGTACTTGTGAATGCTATGCTCAACTAAACATATGCGCAAAGCTGTATTCGTGGGTGACAAATAACAACCCAATATAATAGCTTTTACATCCACTTTCATTGCGAGAGAATTGGTGCACAACGTTGGTACACTTACCAGCAAGCATGTACACCCACCAAACAAGCACTAAAACAAGAAGATAATTTTGCAGGCATATAATAGCTTCTTACAGTGATACTTCATTATTTGCCCTTTTTATATTGTTTCTTTAAAATAAATTCTTAATTCTTGAATCTTTTCAATTAGATTTCTCGACACCAACCGCTCCCCTCTTGTAATTAGATACAACGCAAACCAAATCCACATCAATTACAACCTTCACCGCTACACCGGAACCAATAGTCTATCACTACATTAACGGATCACGACAACACCACAGGAATATCAACCGCTGAGAGGAGCAACTTTTCCAGCAGCCAGTCATACTGCGAGAATACATCACCTACTCAAAGCTTGCAGAGCGCGAAAACACATACTCCATCATCAATACAAGACACCCAACCCACCCACCGCCACACACGACTACACAACAGATCCTTCTTCATAACTCTTCTATAAATCCACAAACACCGATCCAACACACTATAAAGCACAATAGTCAAATCAAACTTCCAACCACGATGGCGAGAGCACACGAAGTGATGAACATAATGAACACACAACACGAAGAATCACCAACAACGACAAGACACAACACCTCCACTCACCCACTACCGCTATCTATCTGATGTCTTACGAACACCAGCGCCGCTAAAACAACACTCACTTCACCACCACGTAACTGCACTAAGCTTGCGCACCATCCTACGCATACACTTCATCGACATCAGACACAACAACTACGCATCCAACTCATCACATACGACACACCAAACACATCACTACAGGAGCACGACAGACGAGCCAACCACCCCCACACCACCACACATCTCCCACCACACTCCAACAACACAGTCAAAAAGCACTCCAACACAAAACACCACGCAACAACAGCACACCAACATCACAAGCCGAATAAACATTGAAATTCCAACCATGGGAAATATAAATTCATTCTTTGGTGTCCAATGGACTGGTAAAAACTTAAATATTTTCTTCATTCTATGTATTAGTATCATGTGATAAGTTTATTATCTAAATCAAAAATGATTTACACTGATAAACTAATTTAATGAATTTAACTTTATAGATGCTAAAAATGAAATAGACAATACGACTGTTATCTATAAACGCAGATAAGGAAGTCTATGAATTTCAATTCATACACACCGTTCGCCTATAAAATAGCAATAGTAAAAACACTATACACAGAGCCCATGCACAAAGTAACATCTAATTTGGAACTCTTTGATAAAGAAATAAAAAGATAAGTAAATTCTTAATTAACAAAGATTTCCCTCAATATCTTATAGATACAACTGTGAAAAACAAACTGAGCATATTAAATGAATCTGAAAATAAATAAGCTAATAATAACCTAATCTTCTACTACAAAAGTAAAGTAGTGAGCCCAATAAATCATGGAGTCAATAGTAAAAAGTATTTTAAACAAACATTCTAAAGGTCAAATGTTTTAATACTCGTATTGAACCCTCTGTTAGTGGGTGTAGTAACGTTGCATACCAAGTATAAAAAGAACTACGACGGTGGATGTTGCAGCACAGGGACAGGACACGTTAAACACAACAGAACATGCAAAAATCACATAACAGCAATATTTCTAATTACAAAAGGATTTTTCATAAGAAGAAAGAATTTTACCAGCTTAGAAGCGGAGCCGCTTCTCATAGGCAATGCTGCGGAGCCGCTTCTCATAAGCAATGCCGCGGAGCCGGTAAATTTATTTGTCGGCTCCAACTCCATCTTCATTCTTTTCAATACATAGCATCGACTCAGTCTTCACAATTTTAAAATTTTCCGATTCTGTCTCCAGCTCCATCATTTTAAAATATGCCGCTCCGGCTCCGGCTCCGGCTCCGGTTCCGGCTCCGAAACCCTTTAGTTAATACTAATAATCTTTTTTCTCCTCCGGCTTCACCAAAAATTTTCGGTTTCGGCTCCACCCAAAATCTTTCGGCTTAGCAGCCCAACCCAAAAAGAATCGATTCCGTCTCCGGCTTCAAACCTTTTTATCTTATAGCATTTTTTTTCGGTTTCGTCTCCACCCAAAACCTTGCCGTTTCTGCCCCACCAAAAACTTTACGGCTTCGGCTCAGGCTGCACCCAAAACTTTGCGGCTTCGGCTTCAGCTCCACCGAAATTCACCCAAAATCTAGCAACATCAGTTCTGGCTCCACCCAAAACCTTGTGGCTCCTTCCCCATCCAAAACCTTACGGCTTCGGCTCAGGCTGCACCCAAAACTTTAAGGCTTCCTCTTCAGCTCCACCCAAAATCTTGCGGCTTCTGCTCCGGCTCCACCCAAAACCTTGTGGCCCCTGCTCCACCCAAATCCTTACGGCTTCGGCTCAGGCTACACCCAAAACTTTGGGGCTTCGACTTCAGCTCCAACCAAAATCTTGCGGCTTCAGCTCCGGCCCCACCCAAAACCTTAAGGGTTCGACTCAGGTTGCACCCAAAACTTGCGGCTTCAGTTCCGGCTCCACCCAAAATTTTGCGGCTTCAGCCCCGTCTCCTCCCAAAACCTTGTGGCTCCTGCCCCACCCAAAATCTTACGGCTTCGACTCAGGCTGCACCCAAAACTTGCGGCTTCTGCTCCGGCTCCACCCAAAACCTTGTGGCCCCTGCTCCACCCAAATCCTTACGGCTTCGGCTCAGGCTACACCCAAAACTTTGGGGCTTCGACTTCAGCTCCAACCAAAATCTTGCGGCTTCAGCTCCGGCCCCACCCAAAACCTTAAGGGTTCGACTCAGGTTGCACCCAAAACTTGCGGCTTCAGTTCCGGCTCCACCCAAAATTTTGCGGCTTCAGCCCCGTCTCCTCCCAAAACCTTGTGGCTCCTGCCCCACCCAAAATCTTACGGCTTCGACTCAGGCTGCACCCAAAACTTTGCGGCTTTGGCTTCAGCTTCACCCAAAATCTTACGGCTTCAGCTCCGGCTCAGCCCAAAACCTTGTGGTTTCTTCCCCACCCAAAACCTTACGGCTTAGGCTCAGGCTGTCCCCAAAACTTTGTGGCTTCGGCTTCGGCTTCGGCTTCAGCTCCGACTCCACCCAAAACCTTGTGGCTCCTGCCACACCTAAAAACTTACGGCTTCGGCTCAGGCTGCACCCAAAACATTGTGGCTTGAGTTCAGCTCCACCCAAAATCTTGCGGCTTCAGCTCCGGCTCCACTCAAAACCTTGTGGCCTCTGCCCCACCCAAATCCTTACGGCTTAGGCTCAGACTGCACCCAAAACTTTGTGGCTTCGGCTTCAGCTCTACCCAAAACCTTACGGCTTTGGCTCTGGCTGCACCCAAAACTTTGTGGCTTTGGGTTCAGCTCCACCCAAAATCTTGCGACTTCAGCTCCGGCTCCTCCCAAAACCTTATGGCTCCTGTCCCACTCAAAACCTTGCGGCTTCGGCTCAGTCTGCACCCAAAACTTTGGGGCTTCTGCTTCAGCTCCACACAAAATCTTCCGGCTTCAGCTCCGGCTCCACCCAAAACCATGTGGCTCCTTTCCCATCCAAAACCTTAAGGCTTTGGGTCAGGCGGCACCCAAAACTTTGCGGCTTCCTCTTCAGCTCCATCTAAAATCTTGCGGCTCAGCCCCTCCTCCACCCAAAACCTTGTTGCTCCTGCCCCACCCAAAACCTTACCACTTCGGCCAGGCTACACCCAAAACTTTGCGGCTTCGGCTTCAGCTCCGGCTTCTTCCAAAACCTTGTGGCTCCTGCCCCACCCAAAACCTTACGGCTTCGGTTCAGGCTGCACCCAAAACTTTGCGGCTTCGGGTCAGGCTGCACCCAAAACTATGACATCGGCTCCGGCTCCGGCTCCGGCTCCGGCTCCAGCTCCACCCAAAACCTTACGACTTTGATTCCACTCTCGTAGCCTTAACTCTGGTAAGTATGAGAAAACGAAAAGAAATCAAAAACAGCCGCATTGTTATAAGGTCAAGGTCATGGTTAATGGATAATGAAGTTCATTACACTTAGGTTCATTAGCCAATTCCCAACCGGTTCGGCGAACCGGTATTGAAAAATTCTTAGGAAAGAGTACCGCTAGTTAATTATTTTCCTGTTTGATTAAACAGGAAGGTGAACTGGCAGTTAACTCTTATGGCAATGGAGAGAACCGTTTGCTAAAATTTTGGCAACTCAATACTAGGTTCAACTACATGAAGAAATCCTAAAGAGCTTCTTCAATGCTTTGTATATTTGGTGTAACTCTAAACGGAAGAAGATTTTGTAGGAACCTGAATGAAATCCTTCTCACTTCTCCATCTCTTCTAGAATCCCTCCCCTCCAGCTGTAAAATCCTTCACCCCTCTCCATCTCTTCTAAACCCCCTTCCTCTCAAACCGTAAAATTCTTTACTCTTCTCCATCTCTTCTAAACCCCCTCTCCTCAAGCTATTAAATTCTTTACCCCTCTCCATCTCTTCTAAACCCCCTCCCTCAAGCTGTAAAATCCTTTACCCCTCTCCATCTCTTCAAAACCCCTTCTCTCAAACTGCAAAATCCTTTACCCCCCTCCCTCCAGCCTGAAATAAATCCTTCACCCATATCCATCTCTTCTAAACTCCCTCTCCTCAAGCTGTAAAATCCTTCACCTCTCTCCATCTCCTCTAAATCCCCTCCCCTCAAGCTGTAAAATCCTTCAACCCACTCCATCTCTTCTAAACCCCCTCCCATCAAGCTGTAAAGTCTTTCACTACTCTCCATCTTTTCTAAACTACCTCCCCTCATGCTGTAAAATCCTTCACCACTCCATCTCTTCTAAACTCTCTTCCTCTCAAACCGTAAAATTCTTTACTCCTCTCCATCTCTTCTAAACCCCCTCCCCTGAAGCTGTAAAATCCTTCACCCCTCTCCGTCTCTTCTAAACCCCTCCCCTCAAGCTGTAAAATCCTTCACCCCCTCTCCGTCTCTTCTAAACCTCCTCCCCTCAAACTGTAAAATCCTTCACTCCTTTCCATCTCTTCTAAACCACCTCTCCTCAAGCCGTAAAATTATTTACCCCTCTCCATCTCTTCTAAACATCCTCCCTCAAGCTGTAAAATCCTTTACCCCTCTCCATCTCTTCTCAACCCCTTCTCTCAAGCTGTAAAATCCTTTACCCCTCTTCATCTCTTCTAAACTCCCTCCCTCTAGCCTGAAATAAATCCTTCACCCATATCCATCTCTTCTAAACTCCCTCCCTTAAAGCTGTAACATCCTTCACCCCTCTCCATCTACTCTAAATCCCCTCCCCTCAAGATTTTGAGGAACCTGAAAGAAATCCTTCTCACTTCTCCATTTCTTCTAGACCCCTCCCCTCAAGCTGTAAAATCCTTCAACCCTCTCCATTTCTTCTAAATCCCCTCCCATCAAGCTGTAAAATCTTTCACCCCTTTCCATCTCTTCTAAACTACTTTCCCTCATGCTGTAAAATCCCTCTCCATCTCTTCTAAACCCCTCCTTCTAATTCCTTCACCAATCTCCATCTCTTTTTAAACCCCATCCCGTCAAGCTGTAAAATCCTTCACCCCGCTCCATCTTTTCTGAATCCCCTCCCCTCAAGCTGTAAAATCATTCACCCCTCTCCATCTCTTCTAAACCCCTTCCCCTCAAGCTGTAAATGTCAGTCAAGGGGTGACAATCTTCAAACAAGGCCTCAACTATCAATATCTATACTAGTTTTTCCCATAAAATTAAATTACTCTCACCAAAGTAATAAGTTTGCATAAGGGCTGCGGAGCCGGTAATATTCATGCCGGCTCCATCATTTTAAAATATTCAGTTCCGGCTCCGACATTATCAAATTCACAAGCTTCGATTCCGACTCCATCATCTTAAAACTACTTGGCTCCGGTTTCACTTCCAGTCCTGAACCCACTTTCTTTATAGTAAAAAATTCCGGCTCCAACTATGACTCCGACACCGGCCTCCCAGTCCGGGTTTAAATTATTGTTGACATGTTTGCCATATCATCTTTTTGGGTCTTTATTCACAGGAGGAGGGTAATCTTAATTGGCATATATAATATATAATATATATATAATATAATAATAATAATATATGTAACAATGATAATATAATATAATTTATATATATATATTATGTAATATGTAATAATAATATATGTAATAATATAATAATAATATATAATATAATAATAATAATAATAATATGTATAATAATATAATAATAATATATAATATATATAATAATAATAATATATGTAATAATATGTAATAATAATATATATATAATATTTAATATTAATAATAATAAAAACAATCATAGTAATGATATTCATAATAATGATATTATAATAATTTATTTAATATAATAATATGTATATATAGTGTAATATTTATAATATTAGTTAGAATATTAATATATATATATATTCTTCTCACATACTCTTGTAAGCGCATGCACTTGCCAGTCGTCTCGGCGAAACCCCAAAATTGTTGTTGATTCTCATACACTCTCGCCTATTCCACCTCATCAATGTTTCCTTCTCTCCTCTAGTTCGCTGTTTTTAAGTCATATCTCCATCTGATTATCGGGTTTCCCACCCCTCTTTCCCCTGGGTTTCCATACACAGTACCTTTGTGCATATCGGGTCATTATTCATCTTCTTTACATGTCCAAATCATCTCTGTTGACCCATTCCTGTAAATGTCAATATGTTTTTTATTCCCAACTCCTCTCTTGCATCCTCATTTCTAAATCCTCTCTTCATACTTTAACTATCACTCTAAGCACTTTCATTTCACAAGCCTGTATCGTGCCCTTAGTTTTGATGTTAATCGTACATGTGTTGTTTCCATATAGGAATGTATTGACTTTAATATACTTGTATATATTAATTTTTGTTTTCGAGGGATGTGCCGATTCTTTAGTAGTGGACACGATCATATATTCTTTCCAGGTGACTCATCCATCTTGGCTGACTCCCACACTTTCTTTAATTCACTTGTTACTCACTATATCTCTTATGCTCTTTCGCAGCTTTGTTTTAAGGAGTCTCATTTCATTGGCGTGTATACTCTACTTCTTGACTCAGTGGTTGTCGTACAACACTGTCAAGAATAGTCTTGAAAATAACTTCCTTTACCTGCAGAAGCCCGCTCGCATCCTTTAGTAATGGATAGAAAACTCCCACACATCTACCGCATTTGTCTTACCTCTGCTATGTCGCTATCCACATTATCCTCTCTCCCCAAAACACTTCCAAGACACTTAAGAATTCTACCTCATATATATATATATATATATATATATATATATATATATATATATATATATATATATATATATATATATATATATATATATATATATATATATATATATATATATATATACACTTAAGATATCTACCTATATATATATATATATATACTTTTCTACGGAGCGAAGAAATTATCGAATTATACCGACACCAGCCGATTTTCGCCGATTTTCATGAAACTTAAATGAAATGCTTGAAATGATTCGTAAAGAAAGAAAAAAATAAAAATGTTTAAAAATGAACCTGAAAAGTTTTGAAGTTTCAAATTTCATATATAAAACTCTATTTTACATTTACAGACTTGTTTATTTTAAGAGTCTTCTCTTCACACACATACATATATATATATATATATATATATATATATATATATATATATATATATATATATATATATATATATATATATATATATATATATATATATATATATATATATATATATATATATATATATATATATATATATATATATATATATATATATATATACTTGTTTTCAGCACTCAAAGGTCCGAGGGGCGCGGGGGGCTCCGCCACCGTAGACAAATGATTGTGTGCC
>JABUQX010082644.1:22500-24468 GCA_015478945.1 Trachelipus rathkii | reverse complement strand
ACGTTTTCCATACCCGTACGGGAGGGGTGGAGTGAAACCCCCGCGACACCCAAATACCAAAGAGCGGGGGTTCCGGAGACCCTCCCCGGAGGGGGGAAATAGTCCTACCCTGTCATTCCCCGGAAGGCCGAGAGACCCCGACTCCTGACATCGGGGCGGTCTACCCTTGGGGTACCCATTAGTGTAAAAAAAAATCTTTTTTTTTTTAAAACTAATGGGTACTCCAAGGGTAGACCGCCCCGATGGCAGGAGTCGGGGTCTCTCGGCCTTCCGGGGAACGATAGGGTAGGACTACTTCCCCCCCTCCGGGGAGGGTCTCCGGAACCCCCGCTCTTTGGTATTTGGGTGTCGCGGGGGTTCCTCCGCCCCTCCCCTACGGGGTATGGAAAACGTCCCCCCCTCTGTTCCCCGTCGGCTCGAGCCCCCTAATGGGCCGTGATATATATATATATATATATATATATATATATATATATATTATATATATATATATATATATATATATATATATATATATATATTATAATACTATATATATATATATATATAATCTTCCTCCTATCCCCAGATTGGGGATATATGTAAATATAATATATTCTAGCTTTATATATATAATATATATATATATATATATATATATATATATATATATATATATATATATATATATATATTCAAATGTTGAATTTTATTCAATTTTTCATAATTTTTATTTTAAATAACACATTCAAATTAATATATACGTAACTATATAAACAAATATTTCATTTTTGAAAAATTATTTAATGGAAATTTTTCCAAAGCCAGTGTCAATCTTACGTGTTCGAACAAACCATATTTTTAAAAATATGGGTAACAACAATATCCGATAACTTACGATTATCGGAAAAAACAATCGATATTTGATAACATTACCTCAAACCGAAATATTACCATATATATATATATATATATATATAATATATATATATATATATATATATATATATATATTGGGAGCTAGAACCTTTCATCGATTTTTATGAAACACAAAACACTAAAAATGTTTTTATTACGAATGCTAAAATCAAAATAGCGTCGCAAATATAACATCTTATTCACGCTCGGAATAAACGCATTCTTCTATCCAATTTCATTGAACCACACTGGAAGCCTGGGACTAACTTTTTTTCAAGCATTATTCGTTCTAACAGCTTAGTATTTTTAACTATTAAAATAAGTTCTATAAGTTACTAATAATGTTGAATGTGAGATTTTATTTATCTGCGGATATGGACGATTCTTGAGGATGCGGATTGGGATTTGGGATATTCGATATAGTTAATGAGAATATGACTACTTGTGTGTGGAAATGTTTGTTTCTTTGTACTGTATTTTCTAATTGTATTTATTTATTTATTATTATTATTATTATTATTATTATTATTATTATTATTATTATTATTATTATATTATTATTATTATTAGTATTAATATTATTATTATTATTAATTGCTTTTATAGGTATTATTATTATTATATTAGTTGTTTATTAATAGTATTATTAGTATTAGTATTAATATTATTGTTATTATTTTTTGTCATCATTGCTATAATTCACTATTAGTTTATTATTATTATTATTATTATTATTATTATTATTATTATTATATTATTATTATTATTATTATTATTATTATTATTATTATTTTGATCATTGTTAAACTTATCCAGATTATATTTGTAAATATTATTATTATTATGTATTCTAATTGTATGAAAATAGGTTGTGAAATTACATTAATTACGTAAATTTAATCACCTATATTATTTTGGGGCTCAAAGGACACAACATTGTGTTGCAATTAGTAGCCCCCTTTCAGAAATTGAATTGCATTAATTTATGTAATATATTACAACAATATATTAAAAATTGTAAGTTAAAATTTATTATGTATATTGCTCTTTCTGAATAAATTGTTTTTGAAT
>JABUQX010082643.1:0-14897 GCA_015478945.1 Trachelipus rathkii | reverse complement strand
GAAATGTTTTCGTATTGGGTTGGTGTTTTGGTAGCCTTTAGGATAAGGCCGGCGCTGTTTTCTTATCATGCAACCTATGAATGGTGCCTATAAATACTTTGCTTAAGCAATATATTGCGGGAGACCGGTGAGTTATATTAAGATTTTTAGTGAAATTTTATTTTTATTTTTTTTGTATTAAGAAGTAAACTATTGTGGTGGAATTTAACGAAATTATGAATGTTCCTATGGGTTGTCCAAACATTTGAAATCTTTAGCTATTTATTTGGTGATTGTTTATACATAATCATGGTATAACTTACTCAGACCGTGACGCCAACAGTATTCATTTTCTATTCAAGGACTGAAGCTCTCTAGGATATTGCTTTTCCAGGGACGCTTAGGACGCTAACTCCTCACCTGTACAATAGCGGCAATATATAAGATGCAAGAGCTCTAGTTGAAGTACAGCCGCGTCTGATCCGTGGAAGTTCCAAAATTGACTCGGATTTTTATATGTCGGTCGCGCGGTGCCGGAAAGAGGGCGTCGTTGGACATATTTGTTAGAAGTCACTATTGAGATGGAAGATAATTTAGAGGCGGTAAGCTTAGCCGCTGTTTTGCCTCTTGTCAGTAATTAGATGATGTATTACGTTCCTGGCGTGTATATTGTGTAATTTAGATCTTATTGTTGTTTTAGATAATTATTTTTTTTATTGCATAGGTCAATAATTTTGATCCTAAGTTTCTTGTAGACTTCTCGTTCACTGATTTCGAAACGTATTTCAAAAGTGGTTGATAGCCTCTCTGCCGTATATTTAAGTAATGGAACTGAGGTATACTAGTGCATATTATTACTTATGTCATTTAATTAGTATCACTAGGTATTATATTTGATGGGATTAATTATACAGTAACTTTCCACTTTTCCTCAATTGTGTGGTGATACATTCTGGAATCCTTATAAGAATCTATATTAGATTGGATTTAGGATAAGTATATAATTCTATTGGAGTGTTGATATTAAGAATTGTAAATTATCAGTTTGTTTGGTGTATAAATGTTATTCTTCATTTTTGGGGGGAGTGGATTCTTGCTAATAACAGTTTTTTTATATATGTTGTTGGATGTCGAAAACTATTATAAAGAATCTTTTTGATCTCCTTGATTTTGTTTATATTTTTATTTTCACTGCAGGAGGCTGTGTGCCTTTAGTGGTACTGATTTTTATTGTTGTTTCTCTTTCTTGTTCTTATTATTTTTTTTGTGTATATATGGTGTATTTCTTTTTATTTTTGCCTTTTTTCTGGAAAGCCTTTCTGTTACACCTTAATGAGGAAGTGGACAGAATATTAGTTAAAAGCACCAATGCTATCAAAGTGAAGTTAAATTTATTAGTTAATTTCTATAATTTTTATTATATATATATCAGTTATCTAGTTAATGGTTCGTAATCTGCGAGGTATTATGTGTGACTGTACTAGCTTATTTCAGGGGTAATTAGAGCGAATTTAATTGCTCTAATATGTGGGGGTTTGTGGATTGACAGGTTTTTATCTTATATTCCATGTATTATGGGATATTTTATTTAAATTTGTATGTCTTTATTTTTTAAGAAACCCTTTCTTGATAACCAGGTTTTGTTATGTTTTAGGTTTTATATTATTTTATCATCTTTCCAAACATGCACTGGCTAAATTTTATTATTTTACTACAGCTTACTTCGATTTTCATTTCGTTTATAAGAGAATGTGCTTTTCATCTGGCTTGGTAAATATACGGAAGAGAGAACTTGCTTGTTTCCAATGTTTTTTTCATATCTTCATCTTTCAAAACCAGCGGGCTCGACATGATGACAGTATATGACAGAACTTGAACCTGGCTTTAAGTTTTTGTCGCGTTTGGGTCTTGTGGTGGCTATGTAATGTCGACCTTTTATATTAAGGGTTGTATCACCTTTAATCTTTTTCTCCTTTATGTTTTATAAAGATTCTATGCATTTCAAGATTGAATTTACTTTCTTCATTCAAACTCTGATTGAATTAATGTGTGCTTTTGTATTGATGTGGAGTTAAGCTACTGCTTCCTTTGTTTATAAATTTATGTTAGGGTGGGAGTGAGGTGTTAGCTGAGAGAGATAAGAGGTGTATCCAATTATGTGGGGCTCGTGCGTTGTGCTGTTATAGTGATTAAGATATGGTAGGTCTGTAGCGTGGTGCCACATTTTGCATCGGGTGTCGGGTATATTAGGTGTACTGTTTTGAAGCGGTGTGGCTCGGTAGGTTTCCTTTTCTTGTGATATTCAGTGGCACTATTTTCAATTTTAGGTCGTGCGTATTACTTCGACCTTGTCTCCTCCTGTTGCATCCTTTGGGCCCTTTATGCATTCGGTACTGCTATATGCGTGCGCGTTGCGCACTCAGCTAGAAAAATTATTGATGGATAATTTGAGATATTAAGTTATTCGTTGTAGATTGTTTTCATGTACGCGTAAATTTTATCATAGTGATATCTTGTGTACTTTGTATATAGATCACTCAAAGTGGCTGGATGCTATTTGTTATTCTTATTTTTTGGTGTTAAATCCTCTGGGATGATTAAGGTGTCCAGATGTATTATGTTGCTTTCTCGTTAGTTAGGGCATGATGTTTTTTAATGTGTACGTTTAGTCTTGATTATTTTTATGTTGAGAATTTTTCAATTATTTGTTTTGGTTTCGAAAATTCAATCGTTGGTTTGTAGTTGTTTGCAGTTATCTCCTTAATGCTGATTTTGTTGTAAGTGAATGTATCGTTGCAACTTGAGAAGATATGTTAGTATGATAGGATTCCTTATTTTTATCCTACAATTGCGTTTAGAAGTAATTGTTTTCTTTGAATTTTTATATTTAGTACAGTTTCTGTCGAGCTTATCGGATAATTAACCAAACCCAAACTGTTTATTGGGATTTCTTGAAATGAAAGTTAGTAAAAATATACGATATTAGATTTTTTTTTTTAATCGTACCTCATTGCGTCGGCATTCAATAATGCAAATTATCACATGATGAGAGGATTTCTGTTTTTATGGGTGATTAAGATACTGAGGCCAAATGGATGTGCAATTTTGGATGGTGATGATTTACTATAGATAATTAGTGTTTTTGGGTTGATGTTACTTATTCTAATTAAAGTGAAAGATTGTGGTTGAAAAAAAAATAACTTTCAGAGTTAAAAAAAATAGTATTTTTTGTGGCTTGAGAAATTAGAATTTTTGGTTTTGGTAGTTTCCCATATATTTAAAATTACCAAAGCCTTAAGTTTGAGCAGGGTTATAGTCCTTAAAAAGAAAATTATAGTAGCAAGTATAGGAAAAAAAAATGTGCAAACAGACTAACCTTGATCATTACATATGCCCTGAAAAAAAAAAAATGTTGAGGCATTGGCATAGGGTTGACCGGTATGAAATAAGAAGAATGTGGGATATTAAAAACATAGTGATCCCGATAGTTATAGTGAGTTGATTTATGTTTTTTATTTTTATTTAGTTTGTAGTTTATTTTTGGTTGGTTGCATTTATTTTTATTTATTTTTCTGCTTAAGTTATTTTTCTATTCTGGCATTAATATAAGTCCCCCGAAGAAAGTTAGTCTCCGCGCTCCTCGCGCACCACATGGGATAAATACATAGTTTATCAGTATTATATTCTGTGTGAGATTTTTTTGATTATTAGCAACGATAAAAAACTGATATGGTAAGTAGAATAAATTTTGTAAATTAAAAAAAGATTCTTCACTTATCACAAGAACGATTTTAATATGGGTATTTCACATTATATGATTCTAATACATGAATTTTTCATTAGTTAATGAAAGTCATTTCAAGCGAATAGGTTTTTAGTATGGAATTGTGGACATGTTTTATGAAGCATTTAAATTGTCCATCCCCCAAAAAACTTATTGGAATTTTTATGAAGTATAGATAAAAGTTTTATGTTTATATATTAAAATTGGTGAATATAAGTTATTTTTTAAATATACTATATATTAATAATACCTATTTCTACGTGTTCAGTAACTGTTATCTCATAACGTTTCTGTCGAACTTCATCAGTAGATTCGGTTTTTTTCAGATGTTGTATGTTTTGGATCAAACTTTTTTTATTTTTTATTTTTTTTTTATATTCTATGGCTCAGTGTTATGATGCAAATGGCTTCCTTTGTAAGTGTGTCATTTGTGTCTGAAGTTCATGTTTAGGGTCTCCATTGAGGCCTCTGTTTTTGGGGTATTGTTAATTTTTGATTTTATAGTAGATTTTCTTTTTAGGGCTTTGGTATTATATAAATTTTGATTGCCTTTCTTTTTTTTACTTATTTTTGTATATTTTTTCCGATCCAAATTAATATTTGTTATAATTGGAATCTTATTTTCTGTTTATGATTGTCTCTTATTTTGTTAATGATTCTTTTTATCTCCTGATGGGATGCACTTGGTCGTAGCTGTATTCCTGGAGGTTTTAAGGTCAATTGTACTTCCTTTTACTATATTGTTTTTGCGCCCTGGCATCGTTTTTATGGTGTAACTGTAATATATTTGTGGTATGCCTGAAAAGAAACTCTTTGCGGTCTGGTTGGTTCTTGTGTGATGATGGTTTTTTGAGTAGCAGTCTTTCTTGAGGTAGTTTTTGTTCTTATTGTGGGGCGATTGAAATCTTTTGAGAGAAGCATTTTGTGTGGAATTAGGAGTCCTTTTCGAAATAACATTATAAATGTTTTTGTCTAATATTATAAATACAATAAATTATTATAATTTCATATAGAATGTGATTTGATGTATTTTAATATATTATTTTTATATTTTTGTTGTACTTGTGTAGTGAAATCTATTTATATGATCAAGATGTAACTGGGTTTCCAAAACGTGTATGTGTTTGAATATTATTTTTTCACCTATCTAAAGTTTTATTTTATTTTTTATTTCATATGATTAAATTTGTGTTTATTAGGCTTTTTTTTTTCGTTATATTAGGGATCTAAATATATATATAGAAACGCTTTTTAAAGAAGCCTTGTCAATATATTTAATGTTAAATTATTTTTATACACTGATTAGAACAATATAATTAGATACAAAAAAATAATAAGGATAGAAATATAGTAATATTCCTGTCTACTTCTCCTATATGCTTTATTGAAAATAATATAATATATGTATAAGAATTTAGTTTAGATCATAGAGTTGTGTAGTAGTTATTTTCTATCAATATATATTTATCTAATTATTATGTCATTTAAAGTTAAATTTAATTTATATATTTTATTAATTTAAGTTACTTATCTAGTTATAGCTTAGTATATATTATTTTATTATATGTAGTTATATATAATATTTATTTATATATATATTATATATTAATAGTAATTATATTATATTTTTTAGTTATTTGACAATTAAATAGTATGAGTTTATATTATTTATTAATTATAATTATATATCAGTTATTTTTCTATTATATATTGTATATATATTTAGGTTATAATTAATATATTATATATATATATATTATGTATATATATATAGTAGTATTATATATTAATTTATTATTTATATATATATTTAAATAGTGATGGACCGGATGTCAATGTAATAGTAATAATGTTTAATTATTTATAATGAACAATGTGATTGTGATTAGGTAATTTTGTATTTGAGTTTTGCGCGTTATTGAAAAGAGGGTTCATTATATTGATATACGTCCTTATTAAGTCTCTACTACTTTTTAGAAAGAAATTTACTCTTTTTTATTATTACTAATAATAAATCGTAAATGAGCCGACCAATGCCTGGGTATAGTTAATATACCTTTAATATTCTTAAGACCCTTTCAGCAACATAAGATAACTAGGTTATTTGATAATAGTGTATGGTAGAAACGATGTATGAAATAATATGTCCAAGAATTTACGTTATTAATATTAGATATTGATAAAACGGGGGAAAAATGAGTCGTATATAGTGGAGTTTAATTAAATTATGATATATATAAATATGAGATTTTGTAATTATATTGTATTGAATTTATGTGTATGTGAGATATTTGAGTACATGTCTTATATTGAGTATTAGACTATAAATAGAGAACTGAATAACTTGAGTTTTTGTTTATCTATTATAAATATTAAATATTGTATATAGTTTTATTTAATTATATATTGAGGTACATATACTGTTTAACTAATATAATGCACTTTTATGATTATTAATTTGTCAAATTATTATAATAGCGTATTTTTGGTAAGTCTCATCACTAAATCAATTATTATATTTTGTTACTGGATTATTTTTACAAGTTTATAAATATTTATTTTAGTATTTAATACCCTTCAAAATAAAATTTTCTAAATATTTCTGTCCTCTTTTTTATACTAAGGAAAGGAGGGTGTAGTATTCGGATCCACGTGACTCAGTAGAGAATTCCTATAAAAATGTATTCGTTGCCAGTTTTGTGTGGTACAATCGCAATTCGGGTTGATCTGTTCGTGTAGTCCTAATCGTGATTCAACAATTTTTATTATTTCTTGGCGGAGATATTCTAGTTTATATATGTGTTTATTTTTGAGTAGATAAAGAAGTGATAAGGTTTGAGTTTTATAGGAACATCCTTTTATATTTGAAAAAGGTCATCGTGTGTTTAGTTGAGCTGTAGGAGTTATATATTTAGTAGTTTTATTAGGAAGTTTTTAAGTTTAGTAGATTTATTTTCACGTCTTTCTTGGTATGTGTATTAAAAGCCATATAATTTGTTAGTCATTTCATTAGGTTTGTTGGTTTTTCGTGGCCTGATTTGGGTTATGTGTGTATTTGTGAGGTGATAATTAGTCTTCAGATCTAAACTTGTAAGTTAAAGGGTCTATTATGAATATGGCCTTCCAGGAGGTAGGAGAGTACATTTATTATTTGGTCCTGTCTTTTAGAGCTTCTTGCCATCCTAAATATCCTTTCAGACACGACTTCAGCCAAAGTGTGGTTTGGTTTTATTGGGTATTAAGATTAATCGATTAAGCAGATAGTGAAAATATTATTTTAGTATTTTATAGTGAAAATACTACTTATCCTTTCTTATTGAGTATTGGAAAGGTTCTCATAATAGTCATATTCGCAAACCAGCTGGGCCCTGGGCAGGTGAGCTTTGCGTGTTTCCCTACAATTGGGTTTCATTATTATTTATGCTGATAATTTATGTAGTTATTTATTATGATGTTATTATATTAATTATTATTTTATTAATATGTATTATTATATATTATAATATTGTGTATTAATTTATATGTGATTATTATGATAACTTATTATTGATTGATATAATATTTATTATATTGATACTTTATTATTAGAATAAAGGATAAATTGATTGTCGATAGCTTGGTGATATATCAAAGATTGTAATAATGAAGGGTATATGTAATAGGTAATTTACAGTTTGAGGTATGGTAGATAAGGGAGATTATTTTGTTTGTATATTATAAATTCTTGGAAGTGCGTGAATAAAAAACACATTACAAACTGTTATATGGTAAAATCAATTTTAGGTAGGTATTATTGATTTTATTTTGATTTATGAAAATGGATATATGAGTTTGCACGTAGCGCGCGATTAATTTGCATAATGAGATGATTTTCACAATTTCTTAAACTTTATATTAAAATATTTTTTCTATGTGTTATAATTGGCTTTGCTTAATCAAGCAAATCAGTTGGAGAAATGAAGATCCGGATTACTTGATATTTAGGGCGCAATGAGGTATGAGGAAAACATACACGATGCATAAAGGATTGTGACGCGACTTTATTATAGGTAACTTATTGTTTACGGGCATGAGGAACTCTACCATATTATGTAGTAATCAATATTTGAGCGTGCCAGAACGCCTAGGAATTGAAGATAATACAAAAAAAATACCGATCTATATATAGAAGTCAATAAGAAATTTCAAAGAAAGGAAGAAATTTTACAATCTTTTTCAAATATAAATAGCTGACACTCAAAGTGTATAGAATAACTGCTGACAAATTTATTGTTGCTAGTTTTACCTAATAACTGTACAGTATCTAAAGAGAAATTTAGCATTCCGGAACTAATTAGACAAGGTTTTAGTTTTAAAAAATTAATATATTACTTTATAGTGATATATTAATATAGGGAAGATATATGATGGTGTTTTAGTTACATTGATATTAACTTATTGTGTTCAATTTTAAATTTAGCTAAATCATATAAGGAATCAATTAACTAGATCTTAGTATATATCAAAGAAATAAATTTACTTTCTGCTAGAAATTCTTCATAAAACACAAACTAAAACTTTCAAATTACTTTTACAAATGATCTGTCTTACAGGTAATCTCAGATGCTCAGTACAAAGATAAGTCTTAATTATTATTAATCATTCAGATAGAATGAGATGCCGGGGATAGTATTGAATAGCTAGAAAGCACCTTATTTAATGTCCTTAATTCACCTCTCAGATGCATATTCATTCACTACCTCTTTAGGTAGAATCCTCCTGACGAGACTATAGCGTCTAAAATAATGCAATAATAAAAGTCAGTATAAATATAGATAATCGAATAATAACCTAGGAGCTAATAAATAATAATATAATACCTGATTTAATAATGAAATATAATATGATACTAAACATATACATACATTGTTATACTCATATAATCACGTACACTAATAACTAATCAATACAATAATAATATTTTAATGAATGTATTTTAATAAGGTAATAATGGAAAGTTGTGCTGTATACAGTGGGATGTTTCAGAAAGGATAATAAATCTGAGTAACTGATACTCACATAGTATATACAGTTATCAGTTTACACCTCTATGACTTGTCTGAGTATTAATAAGTATTTAATAAGTGTAAATCAAAATATGATAAAATAATGATTTGATGATAATTGCAAATTTTATTCAGGGTTTATACACATAGATTATAATGTATTTGATATTTAGTATGTTTATGATTATATTGTTATATTATATTATAGTATATAATATTATATAGATTATTTAGTATATTAAAATGATATATACAAGGTTAATAATATAATTTTATATTCATTATTAATTATATATTGGATTATTCATGCAGAAAACGTGCAAAATATTTCTAAAACTGTGAATGGAAGCGAGATAGTATGTAATAAGAACCCAGTAGGCTTATTGAGATGAGGAAGAGATAAGAGAGAATAGATGAATTTAAGTAAGATGATCAGAGTGTAGGTAATGTAGGTATATTAGACTCTCTTAATGACTAATATATATTATATGATGATATCATATTATATATATATTTATAGTATTTATAGTATGTATATAATATATTATATATGATTTTGAGATTTTATATATACTATATAGTATAGAGGTATATATATATTAATATTATATTAATATATATATATATGGATCATTATAGGGTTTTGGATAGGTAACTTGTCATTTGTGAGTATTTATTTTTAATATTTTGGTTTTTATTTTAGTACCTCCGTCTGTCCAAGTTTGTTCTATATAGTAGCTATCTTAATATGATCTAATCATCATATTATTTTCGAATTTAGACATTTTATAATATATATATCTTAAACTAGTATTTATAAAATTGGTAATGATACAGAAGATATAATATGGTAAAAAATTGATATTACCTAGTAATAAGGGATTTTTCTTTCTAGTGGAGCTTTTCGCCTCCTTACATTGAAGATTGGAGCTTCCTCAGAATGATGTCTTTATAGTGAAGTAGCTATAGCGAATTTTATAGAAAGATCATTGATTATATTTAATTAAGTGGAGAGTGTGTAATAGTTTTAATTTTCTCTAGAGAAAGAGTTAGTGATTTTTGGTATACTTACTAGCTCGTTGCCGTTGATCTTGATGATATCTCTACGTAAATTCATCTTCGCAGAGTGAGTTTTACTAAAGAGATTCTGGATTTGTCGCTATTCTCTTATATGGTTCTTCTCCGCGTCAGCATATTTCTAGAATTCAAATGTACTGATTCTATGGTGTCGAATAAAAAGCGGATGTACACCAACATCAATAGTTTTATTCTATGTGATTATAACTACTTTAAGGTGAGCAAAATTTATATGTAATCTACTACCTATCATATATTTTTCTTAGTGTATGATGTCTTAAGATGTCAACTTGCGATGCCTGTAAAGGGTCTCATGATGCATGAGTTCTAGTGGAAGTTCCATCATGTCTCAAGAGTTGATGACGTTGTGTTGTTAGCTCTCTATGCATTCTTATAACCAGTCTACTTCAATAGCGATACCTAAATCTCATCAGATGTGAGATTTCTTAACCTGTTTATAGTTATCTCATAAGTATGAGCACCTGGAGCAGATTTATTTTAGAGCGTAGTTGTGGGTGGATAACATTCGTGTAAAGTGAGGATGATGATAGAGATTTTTAGTAGATTATATTGTAACTTATTATTACTATTTGGTAAGATTAGTTTATGATTTATGATTTTGATTATTGGGTAGTTTTCCACCCATTTAAAAATGTTGTATCTTTTTGATTGTTATTGGGGAACGAAATATAGTTTAGTTTGTAAAACAAATATAGGTAGATGTATATAGGAATATGTTATTTACATAATATTGAATATCTTTAAAAATTACATATGGTATACGGGGATAGATAGTAATATGAGTGATGAGTGGGGAAGGTTGTATGTTTAGTGTGACTTTGGTGATATAGGTTTATTGATTTAGTGTGAGTGGTGGTGTGTGTGATAGGAGTCGTTTGGATGTTACTATTGATTAAAACTTTTTCTGGTCTCAGCTTTATTGTAGTATATATGCTTTTGAGATGTAAAATGTACTATAAGAGTCGTAGCGATATAGGATTTATAAAGGGATATAAGTGCTATACGTTAGGAGGTTATTATTATCAATATACTTATATATAGCAGTTAATATATACAGTTACAATAAATTTAGTTTCTGTTAAGGGAAAGAGAAAGGGGCTATTAGAATGTATTAGCGGAATCACAAGATATTAAAAGTCATCTAAGGATAGAAGGGATAGTGAAAAGTAAGTAGCAAGGTTTAGTGTTGAAAGTAATGTGTAGAGCACTCCAAGTGTATATATGTAAGAAAGAAGAATGAGAAGTGGGTTTTATATACTCATGTAAGATGAGGTGTTATTATAGTTAAACTCATGAGTGGAGAATTATTGTCCATTAGGATAAATTATAATGTCTGCTAGATTCACATAATGGTAGAATTAAAAATGACTTTTAAATATGACTCATGAGTACATTAAAAGAAGTATCGTTAATGGTATGGATGTTATTATATGAAATGGTTAGGAGTTCTTTGAATTGTTTAACATGTGTATTTTAGGACTCAGTAACATAAAGATATCATCTGTTCTACATTTATCTTACCATTTGTAAAGAGTTAATGGATGCATAGTTGGGATATATCAATGTACAAAGAAATAAAAAAATAGAATAACGAGTTAATATTACTTACTCACTTTACTATGATATATATCCTAAGGAATAGGTATATGAGAGAAGTGTCTTTAAACACCCAATACTCTAAGACCGTGTTTATGTCAATAATATAACAATAAATATTAGTAATTAGTTGTAATTGGTTAAAATATAATTGTCTCTATTTGATTTATTATCGGTAATTTAAGAAATGTATATTTTTTATAATAAAAAGATAGGATTAAGTTTAAAGCTAAAGTTATGTTTCGTTGAGAGCTATAGAAATGCTCATATCTAAAGAACGAGTCTGAGATATATCCTAAAAAAGTCGACGGTGAACTGACACTGCTTAAATTAGAGAAACGATACATTCTTAAAACTTTACAAATATGAATATTAGATACTGTCGGTAATTAAGATTATGAGTTATCTATTGAATGATTTTGAGTAGCTCATTCGTTTTGTATTGCGAGCGTATTCTAGAAATATGTAGAGAGAGTGTGATAGCTTAAGAACGGATTATGAAGCGTGCGCCTGAAAGAGTTTCTTTGTTTAAAATTTATTGCTACCATACTCCATAATAAATCAGGTATATCTTTACATGCCTATATCTTATTTTTTTGGAAGTGTGAAAAGTGGCGCGAGTTTCATCATGAACTTAATAAGGTCTTCTAAATTCGAAACTCTAACAGATGATAAAATATTTACTAATCAATCCTGTGTTTTAATTTGACGATATTTATATATGAAGATATAATGAGTGTTCTAATGAGTGAGGCATTTTGTATGGTGTGTGAGGTGTTTCTTAGATGTTGCTCAGATCTTCGTGAGCAAAAAGGAAAAACCGATAATGGAGAAATAGTAAGCTGAAGTAATAACCAATGCGACGTGTGTCAAGAAAGTATCCTGAATTTTTCTAAATTCCTATTTGAAGGTTGCCCATCATGTAGACTTAGTGTGGGACTTACAAAAGTTCTCCATAGTCTTATGCGTTTAACCGCATGTTTTTTGTGTTTTTTACTCTAAACATAGTACTAAATTATTCGCTAGAGACCCAGGAAATGTTTAACTAAAAGGTTTAAGAATGTTTTAGTTATTTTAATTTTTGGCACCATAAGTGTTCAATTTTCTGACGAATAAGATGTTGAATAACTCCTATTGTTTATAATTTATATTAATACGTTCTCAGTAATTAATTAGTACTTAAAAAAATAACAGCGATGAAATTATCCATATTTCATACTCTTCGCTATCATTCCTTTGTGTAATTTATAAGATTCAACTCGACATATCTTACTCATTTCTATCAATGAACGATGCCATTAAAGCTTTGGTTTATGATATCTTAAAAAGTATTAGAAAATGTCATAACAATTACATGGCTGTGGTCTTTACATGTTGTTAAGGCAGAATTTTCCACGATTATCTTTTATTAAACTATTGTTATTATCTAAAAAATTCCTTTTCTAGGGTTAATGTCCGTTGTTTTGTTCTGTGTGAACTGTGTTTGATTTTTTGCTGCGAGATAGTATTAGTATCTATTTTTAACGATACTCTGGGATAGATACTATGTTTTGCGCTTATGGTCTGGTTTTGATGTTGTGCCACTGTGTTATGTACGTGGAAATCTCGTCATGTTTGCACAAGAAAATGATGTGTAGGGCGTTGAATTTGTGATTAGTGTGCTTGACGTATAGTATGAGCTCTTATCGTAATAGTGAGTACGGCTCACGGAAGATAAATAGGTATGAGCAAGGTGACCGTAGTGATTCCGCAAAATAGGTAGGTTGAGTGTGTATGTCTATGCTAGGGGTATTTGTGTATATGGGTACGATAGTTGAGTCTGTTAGTTTGATATAGTTGTTTAACCAGAGTTTCTAGTGATGTTGAGTGTGTGAGGGAGTTATGTTATACGTATCGATAAGTGACTATTGGATGGCTTTTAGTAAAAAGTAAGTTATGCAAGTATTGGGGAATATAAATTTAAATTCTAAGATGGTATGTTAGGTAGGGTTAATGCTAATTATTTTTATTTCACTATACCAGATTATTTTTGGTTATTTATTGTAATTTGGTGTTATTAGGGAGGTAGATTGGAGGGATTGATAGATCTTGAACGAGAGTATTTGTGGAATGTCATATATGTGGGTAGTAGATTTGCAACCGTAGTAGTGAATATGCGTGAGTGGTTGTATGGTTGGGATTGTGAATGAGTCCGACTAAAAAGGCAAAAGTTTTAGATCACATGTCAAGATGAAAGGAAGTAGATCGCTTTTGATGCTGAGGATTTACTTTCGTCTTAATTTTAGATAAAATACGTTGTAGAAGAAAAGAAATTTTGGTAGAAAAATAAAGCCGCTGACAATGTTTCAAATATAATTAGGGGAAGATCATTTATAGGAAGAGTCTTAATGCTGATTCACACAATGTTTCAAATACAAATTGGGTATGATTGGTTAAACATATTAATGTTACTACCTGAATTGTTTCAAATAAGAAAAAGATTAATTAAGCCTTTTAATTTTGTCAAACACAATGTTTCAAATATAAATGAGAAAAAGATCATTCAAAATTTCTAATGATGCACATAAAATTTATGCCAAAATACAAATAATGAATAAGATCATTTAAATGCACTAATGCAACACACAATGTCAAAATTTTTGTTTCTTACAGTCCTTTTGAAATTAAATCTATTTTATTGCAATTATAACAATATTTACTTAGTATGAGGTTTATATATATATATATATATATATATATATATATATATATAATATATATATATATATATATATATATATATATAATATGATAGTATTATATATATATATATATATATATATATATATATATATATATATATATATATATATATATATATATATATAAACAAAAGGAGTGGAGTTTGGGCAGCAAAATTTTAATTGTATTTTTGCTGTAATGTGTGTGGGAAAGTAATAAATTCTTCAAATGTGCTAATTGTTATGTGAAGAATCCGAAAAATTTATGTTTTCTTAAATTTTCTCTAAGAGCTTTAATAACATTTTTATGTATTCATTTTAACAATTTCTAGTTGCACAAAAAAAAAACATTGAATTATCTTCAAACGCTCTAAAAATCAAATATAAAATTTATCTTTTCCAGATTTTTTAAAAAAAAAATTTTTATTTAATTTTTTTTTTAATAGGAAATTAAAATTAATTGCCATTGAAAAGCAATTGTTATAGCTTACACAAAAAAAGAAGATTTGTAAGGGATTTACAGCTTTATTCATAATGGCCATAAAGACTTTTTAAGTATTCCGAAATTTGTGACATAAATTTTCCTTATCTGAAATTACGGTAATAAAACATTTATCACCACAATGATATATCTTTAATTGCCATTGAAATATTTACTCCCTTACCTTTTATATC